>PVLA01006448.1:0-123649 GCA_004027455.1 Hydrochoerus hydrochaeris | reverse complement strand
ACCATCATCACCATCATCATCATCACCATCATCACCATCATCACCATCATCATCATCACCATCATCATCACCACCATCATCATCACCATCATCACCATCATCATCATCACCATCATCACCATCATCACCATCATCATCATCACCATCATCATCACCACCATCATCATCACCATCATCACCATCATCATCATCACCATCACTGGCGCATTATTGCCCTTTTCTTCCCCTCCACCTCCTCCTCTTCTCCTCCCTCCGCTTCTTCTCTCCCCCTGTCCTCCCTCCTCCTCTCTTCTTTCTTCTTCATCCCAAGTGTGAGAGAATTTTCTTCACTCTTTCCGAGAACAGTGCAGTCTTAGGAATGAATGAATCACTATTTGAATAGAAGCTGTTTATTTTAGAAAGCACTGAGCCCATCACGGCACGTGTTTTACACAGAAAAATTCCTCTTCTTCAGTTGTACCCCATCTTTGTTCACTACCAAGGTGCCAAAGCCCTACCCAGGTTATACTTATTTGCACGGTGCCATCAAGACCTTCAAACATTAATCCTGCCACTTATTGAAATGACTAGTTAACCTCACCTCAGCGGTCACTGAGCGGGTTCTCTTCAGGGACAGGGAGGAATGAATTGTGTACCGAGTTTAATTATCATGTGATTGAGAGAAGATATTTGGAATTTCACGTCTTTCTCTTTCTTCTACTGTCTTGTCACTTCTCTTTTTGCTCCCTAACATGAAATCCTAGGCCAAATTATACCTGTGGAGAGATGAAGTTGCCAGTATCTGAGAGCATTTAGGCATAATATACGGAAATAATTCATATTGGTCTTTTACAGGTTTTGTGTACTTACGTTCATTTAGCATTGTACAACTCAGTACGAGGGAAAGGACAGGATTGGAGAAGTAGACATAAAATTTTTCTCATTGTAATTTTTGTTTAAAATTGGATTTTATATTTTCTTTAGATTATGAATGTATTACTTAATCCTTGTTGAAAACTACTAAAAGACAAAAGTATTAAAATCAACCATAGCCTCACAATCTTGAAATAACTAATAGCAGTATTCTGAAGTAAAGTAGTTTGGAAATTAATATCAGTTTTATTATTAGTGCAGATATGTACAGCATGAATTATTTGATTCATACTATAGACAATTTTCTGTCTTGTATCTTTTGAGAAAATAATATAGCAAGGACATTTTGCCACATTGCTTGAACTCATTAATAAAATAATGTATCAGGGCCACATAGGAACTAGTTTAGCATAGGGAAGTCAAATGTTTTACTTAGTCCTGGTAATTCTGAGACGTAGAAGAAACAGCTACTGCTGGAATGAAATCAGGAGGCTCCAAAGTGTGTGAGCAGAACGGGGATTCGATTCAATACATTAACACTTTCTCACGCGAGGTCATCTGTTGATTTGTGTGTTGGGCCACAGGGTCAGTAAGCACGTATCTCTTCCTCACGAGAGAGTCTACAAGTGGCAGCAACAATCGCTTTAGTCTGAGCAGCAGTCTGTGGTCTTGCTGACGTCTCGTACCCACTTCCTGGGTCACTGCGGATGCTGTGGGTAGAGTTTGTGACGTCCGGCTGATAGATGGGGCTCAAGGAATTTAAGGCCTTGTAATTAGCAGCTCAGCAGTTGATGGAGGCACCTGCCTCCTCTGTTCTGCTTGGGTTTTGTTTGTGAACCTTGGCTGCCTCCAAGCCCTGGGCTCCATGCTCTTCTAGGATCTCTGTCTTCACCGGTCCTTTATCTTTATTCCTGCTTTGCTTGCCTTCCATTTCCTGCTGCATCTGGACCTGGGATTCTTGGGAGAGGGATGACTTCGTTTTGCTTTACCTTTTGGCACCACTCACTTCCCTCTGGATGTGGCTCCTTCTGGCAATTCGTTGTACCCAGGACCCTGTGAAAAGACCCAGGAAGTGGTTCAAAGGAACCGAAATCAGGCTGCTGTCAAGGAGAATCAGTCAGAATAGAAGCACAGGAGAGAAGGGCCGGACAGTGGGTGAAGACAAGAAATAAAGTGGGAACCTTGGCAGCCAAATGATGGAAATGAAAACACTGGGGAAGAGACACACAGAAGATTCTGATTTAGGGGGCGGGGAGGGAGCTGGAGAAGAGGGATAATGAGAAAGAGGAGGGGGCTCTGCGTTCTGAGCCGTGGTTATTTTGTTGTTATATTTTAATAGGCTTCGGCTCCTTTTCTTTCTCTCTCATTGCATTAGTGGCACCATTCAGATGAGAAAGAAGAGAGAAAGGAAAATGGTAATAGTCAATTTAGGGGAGAAAAGAAACTGCATGTACAGGAAAAAAATCACCAGGCGCCAGCACAGAGATGCCTTCACCTTTTCACAGGACTCTACTAGCTGGTGGGTCTGACCTAGCTCTCTGAGAGAGGTCGCACCCAGCTGGGGGGCTGGGCAAGGGGCGGGAAGGGAGCCCCTGGCTCAGAGGCAGCATGCAGCGGGGGAGACTAAGTGCCTTTGGCTCCCCGTCAGGTTAGAGCTGGCGGAAGAGGAGCGGGGACACAAGATGCCCGTGGACTGACCCATGATAGACTTCTGCCTGAACTGTTGGGTGTGGTCACTGACTTCTCCTCTCCCACTTGGTTATTATTATTGTTGTGATCAGCTGTTTATCTCCACTAGTAGAGGCTTTTATTGCCAGCTAAATAATTTTTTTTTAATTTTGAGAGGATCTCAGTAGGCAGCCCAGGCTGCGAGAGAGCTCACAGAGATCATCCTGCCTCAGCTTCCAGAAAGCTGAATTGCAGGCGTGTGGTGTCCTAGTTGAGTAATCTGATACCTCTCTCAAGATGCCCCATGCTTGCATGAGACCCTGGGTTCAAGCTCCAGCAGCATAAAACAAAAAAACGAACAAAACATGCCCCCTCTCTAAGAGGGCTATATGCTTTGTTAGTTGTAGTCTGACTCTCCAGAAATAAATGGGTGCAGAGTAGAGTGGAATTACCAGTTTTGTCTTTAGGTATTTTAATTTATAGACATTCACTGTTATTAATTCAGCTGTTTTAATCTGTGATTGATGTATGTGCAGTGATGGGGATGGCAGATTATATTTCCCAGCTCTTACGAGATCACAGCAACTCTTCCAAGCAGGTTACGGACATTATTCCATTTATCTGCCACAATTATCCTATACAGTATGTACCATAATGTCCTTTCTTTCTTTCTTTCTTTCTTTCTTTCTTTCTTTCTTTCTTTCTTTCTTTCTTTCTTTCTTTCTTCTTTCTTTCTTTCTTTCTTTCTTTCTTTCTTTCTTTCTCTCTTCTTCCTTCCTTCCTTCCTTCCTTCCTTCCTTCCTTCCTTCCTTCCTTCCTTCTTTCTCTTTTAGAGACAAGGTCTCACTATGCAGTTCAGGCTGGCTTTGAGTTCACTTTGTAGCCCAGGCTGGTCTCAAACTTGCAGCAACCCTCCTGCCTCAGCCTCCTAAGTGCTGGGATTGCAGGTGTGCACCACCACACATGGGTTTCTTTTAGATGTACCATCATTTCATAAACACATTCATGGAGTCTTAAGAGTGGTGACTTGACTCAGCTACTAACCCAGAATGAAAGTCATCAGGAGATTTCAGCAAAATAACTGATATGGTCTAAAATATTTTAAAGGATACTGGGGCTGTTTGGGGGCCATAGAGGGCAGGAACAGAAACTCAGAGATCATTTAGAGGAATGAGCCGAGGTGGGAACAGTGGAGCTGGTGAAAAGTGGTCACATTCTCAACAGTTTGAGGGTAAATAAAACAACAGCTCTGCTGGCCTGGCTGTGAGGTCACGGACGAAGCCCAGGTTTTGGCCTGAGCAAATAAAGTGTGAGTTTCTATGAGCTGAAATGAGAATAACAGAGCATAATGTGGCTTTGAGAGGGAGATGATGACATTGCTTTTAGATGTACTGAGTTTGAGATCCTGTGGAATATTCCGGCTGTGGAGTGACGCGTAGATGCCGGTTGCCTGTGTACATTTAGGGATCAGTCATGTGAACGTAACACCGAAGCCCATGGCATCGGATGTGATTGGTAAGCAAAGGTGTGGAAATGGAGAACAAGGAACACAGCTCGGGTTCTGCGGCACTAGACTCAGTGTCTACAGATCAGTGAACCTAGGAAGAGCCTAAAAAGAAGATGCAGGAGGACCCACCAGGGAGATCGAGAAAACATCAACTGTGCTCTTTGGAGCCCTTGTAGCCAATGAAAAAAAATATATCCATCAGGATGAAGGGATCCACCCTGGCTGATGCTGTCAATAGAGCAAATAAAATGAGAATTAAAGCTTACAAGCTGGCATGGACTAGATGCTCATCTCTGCGCACTTCAACAAGAGCAGTTTGAGGAGGTGGGCAGACAGTGCAAAGTTGGATCAGAAAAATAGCCAAGAAGGACTAGAAGAGAAATTGGAGATAAGAATTCTGGGGATTTTCATTGTAAAGGAGAATACAAAAAAGGGTTGATAAGATAAGGGATATATAGGCATAATTTAGAGACCTTTTAAATGTAAAGATGACTATGTATTTGGGGGTAAATGCCAGGGTCCAGGGTTAGAGGGGACATGTAGGCTGATACGTGAAGCAGAAGGAATTTCCGCTGGGGAGCCCTGATTGGGAAGAGTTAGTGCGAATAGCTGCCCTGGGTTTTGCTGAGTTTGCCTGGGCCCAGGCCCTGTCCACCAATGGTCATCACAAGGCACAGCAGGATGAGAGCTGAGCCAGCTATGATAAAGCTCTCCAAGAAGGTTAGCGGAGCAGAGAAGAGGAGAGAACTGTGGGCTTGAGATGAGGGTAATATGCATGAAGTATTAATAATTCTTGTTGATTCTTTTTTTCTTCTTTGGCACTGTGTAACAGAAAAGCCCCCCAAATGGAGTGTTTTCTGATTCTCTCTTCTCACTGTAATTCTCCCTATACTTCACTTCTCTTTTTACGGTACCAGGCAATCCAGTGAATATCAACAGGGTGTCCTGTAATGCAGCTCAGTTCTGGCACTGTGTCCCTTGTGTTAGAACAGATCCCACAGTTAAGGGCTCAGTCCACGACACTGCCCTCCACTCCAGATGCCAGTCTGGGCCTCTGAATTTCTGAGCGGTTGGCCATAAATTGGGTTTTCCATTGACCTCTTCTGGATTCTACCATCTGGATTATGTTCTATCATGTGCTGAATTAGGTCCGAAAAACTCAGGAAAGAGCTTTACCAATTTCTTATAAGGGATAGTGTACAGGATACAGATGTGCAGCGAGGTGCACGGGCAGAGGCTGAGGGAAGGGACGTGGAGATTTGGTGCACTCGGGGCACACCACCTTCTAAGTGCCTCACCTGTCCAGCAACCAGGATGGCTCTCCAAGCACTGGTATTTGAGTTTTCACAAGGGTGCTTCACTATGTAGGCATGATGGATTTAGTCACTGGCCAATGGTGAGCACCTTAGCCTTTACCCTCTCCCTCCCCAGGGCCATGTGGCTGAAAGTTTCAAGCCTTTAATCACAGGGTTGGTTCTGGTGGCCACTACTCTGGTCCAGCTGTCCAGAAGGCCCCAGCTATCCTTTATTAGCATATAAAAAGACACAGGGCTGGACAAATAGCTCAGTGGCACTGCACCTGCCTGGCAGGTGTGAGGTTGTGAGTTTGATTCCCAGTATTAGAAAGAAAGAAAGAAAGAAAGAAAGAAAGAAAGAAAGAAAGAAAGAGAAAAAGACAAATATCACAAATCCAAAGGTTTTAGGAGAGATGTGCTAGGAAAAGGGGTAAAGACCAAAATACATGTTTCTTATTATAAGTCACAGTATCACAGACACTAATTATTTTTTGACATCAAATACACCGTGGAAAATAAGCATGAGATCTTCCCTTTTCAGTTAGAGGCTTGGATCTTCTCCTCTGTGGCGAGCACATGTAGTTGACGTAGTGTGTTGTCTTTCACTGCATGCCATGGCTTCTTACTGGGCCCAAGGGGACACCTGTGGGACGTCCTGTGTTACAGGGGGGCATCATAAAGCTACTGCTGCAGAATGCTCTCGGGGCAACGGCCTTTTGGGATCTGGGTGTGAGAACTGTGTACCATTGTCTTTGTGAGCTTTATTTGGGAGCGGATGGTGCAGGATGAATTGCCCATTTCATATTGAGATTCCCGTGGATTTCACAATGGTGAGTGTGAGCTTCAGCTTAAACAAGGACATGGAGGCTACCAGAAAAATGGAAAGTGGAAAACAGAAATTCATTGCAAAGAGCTGCTGTTGGGAGGAGCTGTTCTTGCATTTGAAAGAGCCATTTATTTTAAATGAGGGGCCATAGAATAATAATACCGTGCAATAATGATGTGCTTGTGTGTGAGACCCTAGGAGACCTCCCTAGGTATGAGGTCACTTGGTCCCACATCAGTAGGGGAATGAGCCAGGTATAGCAGCTGTGCTTTTCCAAAATAAACGAAACTGGGTCATAGACTGAGCTTGCCTCTCCCAAGATCATTCTGAAGCAATCGTTCCTGCAGACCCTCGCTTTAGCAGTTCAAAAGAGTAACCATGTAGAGACAGAGCTGTTGAGTGACTCTCCACATAGTAAAGGATAGAAGCAGTCAGGACAGTGCTCAGCTATGTGTGTAAATTTATCCCCATGTAAAAAGGTCAACAGGTAGGAAGTGTCAGAGAGGAGGGAAAGCAAAGATTCTTTTGAAAGTGACTTAGAAAAAAGACCTCAAACCAAGAATATACCATAAAAATATATGACCACAGGGTTTTTGGATATTCAGGGGATCTTTAAAATGATCTAGGTGAAGTCTGGTTCATGGCCTTTTTATCTCTTTGGAGTCTGTTTCTGAAGCCAAGTTTTCCCTAATTATGGTCTTGAAATGTCACAGGCATTGAGGAGGAGGACGGACTGATGCAGGCAGTTGGTCAGATGTGCTGGGGCAGGAGTGAGTGTAGGTGATTGTCAGTATGATCCCAGAAGTCAACTGTTTTCCCCCAGTGGAACGTAAAACTCTTCCCTGATGAGGTTAATTCAGACCTGGACCAAAGGCAAAAAGATTTCTTCTGTGATCAGGGATTCTCAAACATTAATCTGAATCACTTTAGGATTTCATTGAAAGGCAGGTTCTGATTCAGTGGATCCGCAGTGCCCTTCCAGATTCTGTGTTTTTCTAAGCACACAGGTGATCCGATGCTGCTGGTTTGAGGGGCAGGAGGGGAGGGGATTGCTGTGCGTCCATCACTGTGTTAACTGGATTTACTCCCTTGCTCATTGGTTGTGTATTATCTTCTCTCAAGAAAAATTCAATTGCATGAGGTAATTTTTATAGCTCTATGGCCTTCTTAATGAAGCATGAGTTTGGACCCTTCTGCTTCTTGAAGAATGGCATTGGCTGGGAAGAGTCATAATCGTGTTGTGAATATAGAGTCATCTACTAGGTGCCACCTACTGACTGCATGATCTTAATGACCTTGAACAGGTCACACTGCTCTGGGCCCATGAATGAGGAGATGAATAATCCTTGCTCTGTTTACCCTGTAGAATAGTAGTGATCATGTTAAATGATGGATATGAACCTACTTTGTAAAGATATGTTCTACAAAGACAGTAGTTTCATACCCTGTTATTTATGTCCAGTATCTGAAGTCTAAGTCCTCTCTTGGATAAAAGAGCCCAGTAAATCTGTAATGTGGAAGTTAGGCAGAGTGGTTATCACTGTGCCCCAGCATACTCGCAGATTTCCTTGGGCAGGGATCATTTCTGCTTTGGGAGGTGAAGCATGTCTCCTCTCATACCTGTCTTTGCAGTTTTGACCTCTTCTGTGGTAGTAAAATCCCAGCACCTCGGCATTCAGATCTATATTTAACAGACGGTTATGACTGTGTTAAAACATCATTGCCACACAAACTATCATTTTTGAGTCCTATGAACAGTTAGATGCTTCATACATGTATTTTTTTTGCATTATGTCAGATATTATTATTCCCATTTCAGAGATGAAGGTTTATATCACCAGTTCAAGGTCAAATAGTCGATTTATACTGCCACAGAATTTCCAGTCTTAGTACATCTAACATTGGAGTCGACCTTGATTTTATTGTGACAAGCTGTTATCCCCCTTTCTGCCCTAAGGTTGTCACAGTGAAGCTCTGGTGATGAGCTCTGATGGAAAGCCTGATTTTGATGGCCTTATGGTAGGTAAGGCAGTGATAGAATGCTCAGGGAAACGCTGGCCAGTTGCTTGATGTCACCATGGTGGGCATCACCTTCTGAGCTGCTCCCCTGGATTTGGGAAGAAGAGGACAGAACTCCAGGTTTTACAGAGGAAGCAGTTATCAGTGACAGAAGGAGAGGAGTGTGTCTCCTCAGGGGATTGTGCTAGCTGTCACTTACAAAATAAAGGAAAGCCACCACCAGGTGAGGGAGAGGTGACCGCCACTGCTGTACTCAATAGGAAGAGACTGGGGAACAGCTCATGAGGCAGAACGTAGGGAATGCGTGTAAATTCTATTCCCCGTGGCAGGCCAGGGCATCAGCGCTGCTCTGGGTATTTATCTTCCTAACAGTGGCTTCCATCCTTGTCACCGTATCTGTATTTGTTAGTCACATTGCATTTGTCTTACTCGTGCAAGCTTACTTTGCGGGTTGTGTTTTATTCACAATAATTCTCACAACTGTTATTTCTGTGATTTATTGCCCTTTGGTGTTTATCTTACCTTCCCAGTTTTACCTTTCCTTCAGATGTGGGCTAACATTTTAGAGTTTGACTTCCTGTATTTCTATAAGAGGAAATTTATCTTCTTTTCATATTTATTTCAGCATTTGTCTTGCTCCCCCAACATGTTTCATTCTCAGAATTTATCTCTCTTATTTTGAAAATCTGTCTCAGAATACAGTCTTTTTCTTTTCCCTGCTTGGTCTTTATTTGTTTAATATTTTACATCTTTTCTGTGTTTTCTGAGCTTCAGCCTTCTGAAGGGATGTTCAGAAAGGCCTGGCAGCTTGCAGCAGGCACGCATGCAGGGCAGAGGCAAACTGCTTGATTGTCTTCTGTGCACCTCAATTTTTCAGTCCATACAAATGGGGGATATTAAAAGCCCAAGAGATAAACTGTGATCTCTGCTTTGTCTCAGAATAGCTTTGATAGTCGGAAAGAATGAATATTTACTTTGAAGACTGTAAAACGGACGCTCCTGCCAAGGATACAGACCATTTTTCATTTTTTCTTATCAGCTTTAGAGAGGGAGGGCAGACCTACCTGAGTCACGTTTCTATAATTTTCTTTTTGACTGCTCTAGACTCCTACAGTTTCCTCAGCAGTGACTAGAATGATAACCTCAGCGTCTTCAAGGCTTTTAATGAGTTTGCAAATACTCGTGCCAGAATCACCATTTTATCAAAGATGAGGACTGTACCAATTATGGGCATTAACATTTCAATGGCTACATTTGTAGATTCCTGGGCACATCTGAAGACTTTCTCTCTTTTGATGCTCACAATAATTATGTGAGTTAAGATTATTATTCTGCTTACCAGGGGAAACTGAGACTCAAGGACATGAAGTCCTAGCTAATAAGTGGTAGAGTTGGCGTTCACACTGATTTCTTCAGTGTCCGCTTGATGGCCTTTCTCATTAGCTATCAAGTGGCATTTATATTTATTTTGCTCTATAGTATTGGATCCACTTTGACAAAAAACCACTTCCCATTCTCTGAACTTTCTTCAGTAGACTTTTTCATCTGGCTTCCCTTAGTCTAACTCTTTCCTCCTTCTGCCACAGTCAGTCTTCTCCCTTTAAAAATGTCCGTGACTGGCAAAGGTGCCGAGATGGGTGGACCGTGGCTCTCACAGCCTTCTAACACCACTGATTTCCTGTCTGCCTTTACACTCCTCACTCTAGACAAATGCTCATTCCTTTTGGATTGTCTAGCATTTTCTCCGACAGATGACTGTGGAAAAGTTTCCCGAAAGGAGATGGTGATTAGAGATCCCATTCTAATGGCAGACTCATAGGTTGGCAGTGACCATAAAGATCAGCTCGACATTGTGGTGATGGTGATCCCCAGACCATGCCTTTCTTTTTACTCTTTGACGTTAAGGTTTCTCTGGGCTGGGACTTGAGCTTTCACAAGGACTGGGGCTCTGTTAGAGACCCTGCTGATGTTTAATAAATATCAAACTCCTGCCCCGTTGTTGCCAAGCAATTGGAGGAGCCTGCGTGCTGCGATCAGAGAGCTGCACTGCGGGTATACTGTTACCTCTCGACCTGGTTCTGTGGGTGGCTGTTAGGGAGTTCGATGATCACGCCAACCAGGGCACTGATGTTCAAAGTCTTAACATAAAGTCTCCTGTCATTGCAGAGGGAAACTTGACTGGGACTGTCTCAGGGCTGCTTTTGTTTTCCCAGTCACATCCTACATCAGGTTCACCGGCTTTGAGGTGACAAGTCCGCCCTCACGGCTCTTCCCCCTCTGCACTGACCCTCACAGTCTGGCCGTGTTGATGGGCCTCAGAGTAATTTGCAGGTGAGCCACTGTGTGCCTTTTTCTCCTATTCTTTTCTTTGCTCTAGTCTTTGTCCTGCCTCGCTTTGTTCCCTGGCCATCACTCTTATTTTCTATGAAAGGGGAGAGAAGTCGAAAGAAATATATTCCAAACAAATAAAAACATACCCACATTTAATCCACTGTTGCTCACACCTACCGAGACTTTCTTTCTCACATCCATCTTCCAAAGATATTGTTTTGCCCTCTTGTTCTAGGCGTTGATGCCGTATACTCCTCCTTAGATCATCTGTCATCTTCACCTACTCGCCATCCATCTCTGAATCCAATTCGGATTTGTCCCCTTGGTTCAGAGGACTCTCCAGTGAAATACTTACCCTAGCATCTGTCTCCAGGCCAAATGCTTCTAAACTTCAAGTTACTTGTTTGTTCACCCTTTCCTCCCCACTTTTCTCTTTTGTCTCTCATTGGCACTTAGTATTTCCTTGGTGGTGTGTATCAAAGTGGATAACGAATATAAAAGTGCTTTGTGAACTGCTGAGGATTGCTTCAGTACACGGAACTGTATACCCAATATGTCAATATATTCAGTGCTTTGATTTGATAACATTTACTTCTTTTAATAGCCAAACTGTAAATATTGCTCAAGAAAGACTCTTGCTCATCTAGAAGGGGTCAGTAGTTACCAAATTAGATTGCAGTTATAATAATTGCATTATTATTAAGACTTTGCTGTCCTGTTTTGTAAAAATAGTAGCTTGACTTCATTGATTTTCCCAGCTAATGGCTGGTCTGGATTTGCACCTTTCCTGATATGACTTTGTTACACTTCCCATCAAGGAATAAGGTCTGTTTTCCCAACCTTTTATTCTGAAATGGGCTTTGTGAATGTAGAGGAAATGGTGGGCTCGATCCTGAGTCTCGGCCTCAGGAGGTCTTCCACTCTGTCTTTTGCTTCTCCTCCTTCAGTGTGAAACACCCTTGTCCTACCCTGAAAACCTGAGCCAGCTTCCTAGGGCTGAAGGGGCTGGTCACAGGCATCTGTCATCAAGACCTGAGAGAGAGCCCAATATAGATAAGCAAAACCACGGGTATGAGTGCACTGGGGAGTCTGCTGAGACCCACAAGGCCTCCAGCCTTGCCCAGGATGTAACTCAGGATCTATAGAGAAACACAACGAACACAGGAACATCACATATATCGCACATCTATGCACGTGACCTCACACGGATTCCAAGGATTTGCCTCACACTGCTGCAGGAGCTGACAGGTATGAAATTTGCAAGGATGCAATGAAAGATTTCTATATTGTACTGAGAATTCTTTCTTCTTCAGAAAATTTCAGTGTTTGTTATCGGGGCTTTCAATTAATTGGATGAAGCCTGCCCACATCACAGAGGGTCACCTGCTTTCCTTGAAGTATACTGATTATAAATGTTACCCATACCTAAAAGAAATACTCCGTCCTTTCAGTGTAACTTCTAAACTAGTGTTCGACCAAACAACTGGACATCACAACCCAACTGAATAGATGCATAAAATTAACTGTCACCTCATGTGCCGTGCACAATAATAAAAGTATTTTTATGTCCTTGGATTTGTGTTATAGCATTATTGTGGCATAGAATAAAAGGTTTACTAACCCAAAACACTGACTTTCATGAGCTGGTTTGATTTTTACTGAAAGGCTGACCCTCACTGACATGGTGAGGTGCAGAATCCAAGCCGTGCTCCTAAAGTCAGTTTTGTCTTCTAAAATTCAGGCCTGAGAAAAAGGAGGCAGAGTGCTGGTTAATGTTTCCTTGTCGTACTTTCCAGAAGAAATCCCTGGCATACAGAGAATTGTCACCAGGGGCTCCCAGCCCAGCAGAAGACATACAAGCTTCTGTTCAGGGATTGTTTCTGTGTCCTTTCACTTTCTTTGTCTGAGCATGAGAACTTGGCAGCCTTCTCCCTGGTCTCTTTGTGACTGGCGGCCTCTGACGCTTCCATTTTACCTCCACTCTCCTTTCTCTTCTACCACAGTTTGCTTCTGAGAAAGGCTGAGTCATTTACTCTTTACTACAAACTGCTTTGTTTCTATTCCAAGGAACATTTGCCTTTTAAATGTAATCTCTAATTATGGGTGGAAAAACTTCCTTCTTTACAAAGAAATCTCAGGCATATGTGAGAGCGATCTTTTTATGAAGGTGGAGGAAAGAAGGCTTCCGTGGATCTCTGGAACCACCCTGTGCCGTGTGTCAGTCAGGAAGGCAGTGTCTTGTAGCATCTGAAGGCTAAATGCAGTGTGTATTGTTCTCCTATCTGAAGACCTTCTCTTCCTTTGGGGTTGCTGAGTTGAGTTTCTATGGAAATGTTCAAAACTCTGATTCTTCATAAACTTTATCAAAATACTTCCCCAGCAGAATAAATAATGTCTTTTGCACTATGCAGGGAAGTTTTCTGCTTCCATTTAGCCCCATTATTCTGCCTTCAACTGTAGTTTGCCTCATGCCTGATCTTTCACTGGATGATGAGGAACTTTTATATACAGACCCTTACCTTTTGTCTTAGTTACTTTTCTCTCTTTGCTGGGAGAAAATACCTGTCACCCAGAATGAAGGAAGAAGGGTTTATTTAGCTCACTGTTTGTGGAGGTTTCAGTCCATAATCAGCTGGCTCCAAGGCAGGGTGGCACTGGGGCAGCAATTCAAGGCAGCAGCCAGCAAAAGCAGCCAGGGTGTGGGGAGGGAGGGAAAGGGAGGAAGCCTCTTTTCCTCCTTTATATTGTATGCAGGTCACCCCCTGCCCCCCAGGGCAGATGTAACACTCACAAAAATCTCTGTTCCTCTTGCACAGGCTGAGGATATTTACAAAGTAAGGACCCTGGCTCCCTGATGAATCTCTTAGTGTTAAACTTCTAAACTGCTTAACTTGACACAATCTATCAACGGTAGCATCTTTCTTCTCCTTTTTTCTTTCCCATTTGTACATCTGAGGAAAATTTTCCACCGGATTCTTTTGCAGGACTGTATCTGAGGTGAAGAAATATAATACAGTCCTGGGTTTAAGGAGCTCAGCCATGTGGGGGAAGAGATCTGTTCATAGAAGATTATAATACAAGATGACAAGGCTGTGGTGAATGTTGATTTGAGTTTCATGATTGATTATAACAAAGTGCTTCTTCTCTGTATTTGGATTCACTATACAAAAGAAAGAATTCACTATTTTTTTAATTTAAAAAAGTAAAAATGATGATGCAGAATTTCAAAACAAAATAATAATAGATTAAAATTAGTTGATATATTGTGTAGTGTCATCGTCAAAGTAGTTGTTCAGATTATGAGAAAGAGACATGAGAAAAGATTACTCTTTTCTTCATTTTTTTCTTTTATTCCAACTAATAAATCTTATTTAAACAAGCATTTTTCTGTTATGAATGTATGAAGTGGAGGACAATTGTTTTTCCCTGCAATTTGCTTTGCCTCTCTTATGGAGCTACTGTAAAGCATTGCCCATGGGTGATATGCCTTTAAATACTCCTGGCCACGGGGCTGGTCATGTGATTCAAGCCACACCAATAAAAAAATCTTCCTCTGAGAACTTTTGAAAGGGATGCAAGGAAAGAAACAATTTCAGTTTGGCAATGAAGATTAGAAAATATGAATTCTCTAAGTGCCAGTTGCCATGGATCTAGCCTCATGCAGAAAGCGTGTATGAAAAATTGAAGGTGACATTCATAAAGAAACATCATGATGGGAACAGGAGCCCACTCAGCATCTAGCTTTTGGCATGCTATATCAGTATTCTTACAATGAGCTAATAACTTTCTCATACCGCCTACCCTCACTAAAATCGGGTTCTTTGGGAAATGAAAGAATTTGACTCATAAAAGCTCTGACTCATCTGTTTGACACCCCGCATTGCCAGAGTGCACCTTCTAAGAGCCCAGTGTATGCTTGGAGTGTCAGAGGACTTGAAGCATCTTTAGAAATATTGAATACTTTATGGGGATCAATGTTCTTTATCTTCTTTTTCTTTATATCAGGGCTCGGATTTACAAGAATATTATGAGGTCTGTGGTCTGTGGCATCTTTATTTGGCTGTGAACAGTTTCTATAATGTTGGGATATGGGCAGGAGAATCCTTGGGTTTGATCTGTGGATATTGAGGGAATCAGACTTCACAACTTACTGACAAGTTCCCAAGAGTAGAGAGGCGGACACATCGATATGTTTAAATACCCAGCCACAGAGAAGAGCGAGTAAGAGAGACCTTCAGGTGCTTTGAAGGAAAGGAGGAGAAGAGTGCAGAGCTTTAAAAAATGACTAACAGAAATGTATTTAAACAATTATATAGCAGCATTGCAAATCAATTTCTGGAGTTTAACTGCCATTCCTTCTCCAGAACCATGGAATAATTTCTAATAACTCAGGTGTCCTGAATTGGTCATTAGATTAGATACATTCTGAATTTATGGCAGCATAAGTGCAATTCCATTCTTATTGTCTCCAACTCCACAAAATTATTACATTCTGATTGTTTAGTTAGTTCAATTTCAGTTATGATTATGTGTAAGAAATATAAGACATGATTTTTCCTTCCATATTTTATTCTGCAGCATTGAAAAGACCTCTCATGCACTAAAAAAAGATAAAGGAATTTGCAAGACAGGTTGAACTAAATGGCAAAGAGATTGTATCTGTAAAAGTGTTGAAAGAAATTGGTGCTGTGCCTAATGGAGGTTAAACCTGAGGAGAAGGCTGTGCTAGTCAGAAGCCAAGAGAAACACTGAATCAAATGGGAAACCAAAAGGATATTTAAAAAATAGTCTCTCAGGAACCAACCTGGAAGCATACCTGAAGGAGGAAGTATTTTTTTTTTAATTCACAAGAAAAACCTTACCAGCAGTAAAGAAAAACATTACATTGGAGTCTTTACAATGAATTCTTTCCTTTCCTACAGCGAGCCCTACAATGTAGAGATGAAAAACTTTGTTATAATAAATGATAAAACTCAAATCAATATCTGCTACAGCCTTGCCATATTGCATTACAGAACTCTCTGCCCACATGGTTGAACTCTCAAGCGCAAGACCTTACTACATCTTTTCACCTGAAGCACAGACCAGCACCAGAATCCAGTAGAAGCTTTCGTTCTAGTGTACCAACAGGGAAGAAAAAAGGAGAAAGAAGAGATCTTGATGTAAAAGTCACTCACTATCCAGCAGAAGAAACAGTTACAGCTGAAGACAAAATAATCAGGGCTCTATGGAATTATAAAGCTTCTCTGTATTGTTGAGAAGAAGGGAGGCAATTAGTTAGAGCATGTAAGGAATCGAAGTTCTGCGCATTTCCATAGACACTCAAGGCAGCAACCCCGAAGGCAGTGAAGGTGTTCAGACGATAAACGGCAGCTGGGAGGAGGATGCTGCACCTGGCCACAGGTTTCCAAAGGGCAGTTGATATTTTTGGATGAAATAAACAAAATTGACAAATTTTTATTTAGACTAAGAATCAAAAGGACAAACAAAATCAGAAATGAAAGAAATGACACTGCAACAGATGCCTCAGAAATAGAAAGGATCATAAAGGGCTTATTAGGAACAATTATACATCAGTAAATTGGAGAGCTAGAAGAAATCGGTAAATTCCTAGAAACATACAATTGGCCACCAGTGAATCGAGAAGAAACAGAAATAGACCGGTAACAAATCAGGAGATTGAAAGAGGTCTAAAATTCCTCAACAAAGAGAGGGCCAAAAGCAGATGTCTACATGGCTGAATTCTACCAAAAAATCCAGAGTGATTAATAGAAGTTCTTCTTCAATTCTTCCAAAGACAGTAATGAAGGGAGTGCATTTAAAATAATGTTATGCGGTCAGCATCATCATGATAGCAAACCTAAACAAAAAATAACTCAAGGAAAAATACAGGCCACGAGGGAGATGATCATGTGGACAAGCCCTCAGTAACTTATGAGAAGACAAATTAGACATGACATTGTGATCAAGTAGGAGACATCCTTGGGATGCCTGCTTGGTCTAATATATACAAATCAGTTTATGTGATACACCAGTTTAATAGAATAAATGAAGAAAACTGCTATCATGAACAGATGCAGAAAAAAGCATTTGGCAAAGTTCATCTGTTCATGATAAAGAAAAACTCTTAATAATATTAGTGTGGAAAGAATTTCCATCAATTTAATAAAGACCATTTATGAAAACCCAGAGATAACATCATAATTAATGGGGTAACACTAGCACCCTTTTCCCTAAGACCTACTGCAAGGCAAAGATGTCCACTTTCACGCTTCTGTATTGTACTGGATGTCTAACCCAAGACCCCGATGAACACCCCCCCCAAAAAAATCCAAAACAATCACTGAGTTGCTAAGTCGCCCAGGCTAGTCTTGAACTTGCAATTCGCTTGCCTCAGTTTCCCAGAGTGCTGGCATTACAGTTGTGTACCACCCGCTCTCTCAGCTTTGTACTTAGAAATAAATTTAACCAAAAAGGTGAAAGAACTGTATACTGTAAACTATAAAATGTCGACAGAAGAAATTGATAAAAACACCAGTAAACAGAAAGCTATCCATATACATAGGTTGGAATAATTCCTATTGTTCAGATGATTATTCTACACAATGCAGTATGCTGATTTAATGCATTTTCTATAAAACATTTAATGTCATTTTTTATGGAAATAGAAAAAATTATAAAGTCCATCTGGAACCACAAAAGAGCCCAAGTAACCAAGGCAATCTTGAGCAAGAAGAGTGAAGTTGGAGACATGACACTTGATGATTTCAAATTATATCACAAAGATATAAATAATCAAACTAGCCTTATATATAGATCACTGGAACAGAACACAGAATCTAGAAGTAAACCCAAGCCTGTCTGACCTACTGTTTTTGACAGGATTACCAAAAATTTACAATGGGGAAAGGATTGCTTCTTCAACAAATGGTGTTTGGAAAACTATATATCTAAGCTGTAAACTATAAAATGTTATGATGTTTTTTATCAATTTCTTCTGTCAACATTTTATAGTTTACAGACTAAATATATATCAAAGACTAAAACTGGGCCCTTATGTCATATAGTAAACTAAACTCAAAATGGGTCAAAAACATGAAACCATAAAACTTTAGAAAAAAAATGTAGGGGAAAGACTACTTGACATTAACAATTATTTTTTTGGATATGACATCAAAAGCTCAGGTATTAGAAGCCAAAGAAAATAAAGCAAACAAAAAATCAAAAACAAATGGACTAAATACAATTTAAAAAATTCTACATTAGCAAAGGAAACAACAAAATGAAAAGACAATGTGCAGATTGAGAGAGGACATTTGTGAACCATGTATCTGACCATATGCCTGACAAGAGGTTAATATCCAAAATATAGAATGAACTCACACACGAGAAGCAAGCAATCAAGCCAATAAACATCAAAAAACCAGATGACACTATTTAAAAAATAGGCAAAGAACTTGAATAGACATAGGAAAAATATTAATGCTATCATGCATATGAAAAGTGCTCAGAATTACTAATCATCAGGGAAATATGCATAAAGATTACAGTGAGATATCACTCACACATATTATTAAAAACATGGAAGATAATAAGTGTGGTTAGGGTGTAAAGAAATGGGGACCCTTCCACCCTATTGGTGGGAAAGTACCTTGGTATAACTGTGAAGGAAAACAGCATGGAAGTTCCTCAGAAAACTAAAACTAGAGCTACCACATGATATAACAGTCTCCCTCCTGGGTTTATAACCCAAGGAAATGAAATCAGTGCTTTGATGAGGTGTATGCACCCCCACATTCATGGCAGTATTGTTTACAGTGGCCAAAGCATCACAAAGAACCCACGCATCTGTTGATGGACAAAGAGGCTGTGGGACATGTATACCATGGAATATTGTTTCCTTTAGAAAAGGAGATTCCATCATTTTCAATGATGTAGGAAGACCAGGAGGGAATTGTGCTAAGTAAAATATGACAGATACAGAAAAAAAAATTCTGCCTGACCTCACTTCTGTGTGGCATCTAAAAATGTTAATTACTTAGAAGCAGAAAGTAGTGGGAGGTTACCAAGGATTAAGGGTAAGAGGCAGGAGAAATGAGGGATTGTTGGTTAATGGGTACAAACTTCAGCTATGAGATGAATAAGTTTTGGAAATCTAACATACGTCATGGTGAGCATAGAAAGTAGTAACATGAAGTATCTTTGAAAGTTGCTGTAAGGATAGATGGTAAGTATTCTTTCCACACTACAAAAAGTAGTGAGGTAAGATGATGGATTTGTTAAGTGCATTGTGGTAATCATTTCACAACGTATATATGACTGACTATGGGATGACTGACTATGGATAAATTTAAATCCTGGTGTTTTCATTTGTCTGCAAAGTCATAATTTTTTTTTTTTTTGTGCTGGGGATCGAACTCATGACCTCACGTTTGCCAAGCAGGCACTTATACCACTAAACTAAACTCCCGGCCCTGAGTAATTTATTTTTATTTAAAGAAAAAAAATTGAAACAGAAAGAGGGTAGAAATAATACAAAATTTCAAATACAAAACAAAACAACAAAAATAGTAACCAGTAAGAAATCACTAGTTGATAATTACATATTTTCCTCTTACACTTAGTCGTGCAAGTTACAAAAGTAAAGCCTACAAAGTGGACCTTTAAACAGTGAGACT
This sequence comes from Hydrochoerus hydrochaeris, assembly GCA_004027455.1. NCBI lineage: Eukaryota > Metazoa > Chordata > Mammalia > Rodentia > Hydrochaeridae > Hydrochoerus > Hydrochoerus hydrochaeris. The sequence continues at coordinate 104,473 of PVLA01006448.1, read as the reverse complement.
GCAACCAGTTCTGTTCATCTATCCAACAAAAACTTAGTAGTATGGTTATCAATCCTACATACTTAAACATACATGCAGTTATATCCTTTAGAATACTTTCTTTTCCTCTTTTTTTCTTTACCATAACTATAATCCATTCTTGTAAACTACTTAGAAGTTCTACACATGTGTAAGTCTCTACATGTATACCTAGCCTTTCTGTATTAGAGGGAGAAACAAATCAAAACAAGTCAACAATACAAATTCCTAGAGAAACATGAAATAAGAAGGACATATAAAACCACAATACTAGGTGATCTATGGTAGTTACTATGATGTCTCTTAAAAATAAAATAGCCTATATCATCAAACATAGTATAATTAAACTTAGCATTGCATTACACTATTAATAAAAACTAAACATTGGAGACATTATAGGACTTTAAAGGCAGTTAATAATCAAACCAGAATGGGTATCCTATTGAATCTTGTCATCTTCAGAGTAGTTGCCTCTACTCTCAGACTTGATATTCTCAAGCATACCAGATTCAAATAAGATCAGTCAAGATAAAACAGCGATATAACCAATCTTCTCTGTCTTATGTCTGCTATGCCATTTTTCTGTCATTGTTGTTTGTTTACTTTTCTCCTTCATTCCACTGTCTACCCCTTTCTTTGAGGCCTTTCTGCCATTGTTCCTGCAATCCTGGGAATGTCCTTCAATATTCTTTGCAGAGTTGGATTGGTAGTCACAAACTCCCCCAGTTCCTCTTTGTCATGGAAATATCTTGTCTCTCCATTAATTTTGAGAGACAGTTTTGCAGGGTACATCCATCTGGGTTGGAGGTTATTTTCTTTCAGGACTTGGAATATTTCGCTCCAAGCTCTTCTTGATTTGATGGTTTCCATCGAGAAGTCTGCTGTGATTTTGATGAGTTTTCCTTTATAGGTAATCTGTTTCTTTTCTCTGACCGCTTTTAATATTCTGTTCTTGTGATGGATTTCTGGGATCCTGATTATTATATGTCTGGGTGTAGATCTGTTTTGGTTGTAGCTGGCTGGAGTTCTGTATGCCTCATATATCTGAACTTCACTTCCATTACCTATGTTTGGGAAGTTTTCCTTAATTATTTCTGTGAACAAACTTTTTATTTCATTTGTATTTGTTGCTACATCTTCATTCACATTTTTTATTCTTAGGTTATAAATCCTCTTGTCATCTTCTAGCCTTTGTATTGTTGCTTCCTGGTTCCTTGTTATTTTTAAGCGATCCTTCCTTTCATGTTTATACATTGCAAATCTATCTTTAAGTTTTGAAAGGCTGTCTTTAGTTTCTGTTAAGAAGTTTTTCCAGCTTTCAATGGAGTTTTTAATTTCCTGATATTCTCTTTGGATCTGTTTCATGTATTCTAGATTTTGTTTATATTCTTCATCAAAGGCTTCTGTCCTTTCTCTGGGTTCTTCCATTCTTTCATTTGTGTCTAGTTGAGGATTACCCAGGATTTCTTTCATTAATCTTCTTATATCTTGCTTCACCTGAGTTAGATTTTCAGATTTAAATTCATCGATGAGGTCACAGAAGTATTTTTTTATTTCTGATGAGGCTGTGTCTGATATTACAGGTTTGCTGCCTCAACCTCCTCTGCATTTACCTCTGTTGGACTCACTTTCTCTGGTTTGGCAGTTGGAGGCCTTTTGCTGTTTCTCTGTCTTGTCATGTTTCTGGCCCCCTTTAGACAGGTGGGTGGTGGTTTCTGGGCCCCTTGCACTGCCCACAGTTTTTCTGCAGCACACTGGCTGGGGAAGTGCCGCCCCCCCAGTCCGTGCGGATCTGCGAGGTGCACGCTGTGAGTTGGCCCCTCCCCCTATGTCAGTCACCCAGTGGGTGCTTCAGCACGTTTGTGTGTTCCTTAGGGATGCCACTGGCTCAGGACAGCCTTGTCCCTGGCTGTTGGGTTCCAACCAGGGGCCTGGCCCAACCCAAGCAGATCCCACCAATCTTCTTTGGGCCAGGAGCCATTGACCGATACCGTCTCGGGTTTTGATTCAAGCTGGCCCTGCCCAGCTCCAAAATGTCATCTAGCCAGTCCTCCCGCTCTGGGGGATCCAGTTCCTGTCACTCACCAAAGTCCACGCAGCTCGACTCGCTGCAGCGCCTCCTCCAGCTGAGGGTCTCGAGCTCACCAACCCCTACTCTCAGCTTGATCGTGAGTCACCTGGCTCTCAGACGCGCCTGGCATAGTGACCGGAGCTTGCCCAGCTCCAGTGCTCTGTCCCTGCTTCTTCTTCTTTTTTTTCTTTTTTTCTTTTTCCTCAGTTTCTTCCTGGGTCCTGAGAATTCCTCTCCTTTTGTCTGGATTTCTCCATGTTGTCAGATTCTTGCATCTGAGTTGTTTTTTATCAGAAAGGCTCTCTATCGTGCTACTACTCAGTCGACCATCTTGGATCCCCCCAGCCCTGAGTAATTCTTACGTGCTGAGCCTGGGGTGGTAGGGTGAACACTCCCAGCCAGAGGACTTGGCCGGGGTGGCGCTGCAGGCACCAGAGCCCATACACCTTTCAGAGAGAAGGAGAAAGACAGTCATCTTAGTCCGCTCAGGTGGCTGTGACAAAATACCGTAGACTGGGTAGTTTATAAATGACAGAGGTTTATTTTCCACAGTTCTGGGAGCTGGAAATCTGAGACTAAAGCACAGGTGGATTTGGTGTCACGTGCAAACCTGTTTCCTGGTTCATATTGGTGCCCTTAGATGGCAGAAGGGGCACAGTTCCCTCTGACCTCTTTCCCTGGGGGACTGATCCCTTTTGGGAGAGTCTTTCCTAAGGCCTGATCACCTCCCCAAAGACTCATCTTCAAAAGTGGTTACATTAAAAGTTAGGGTTTCAACAAATAAAATCTTGGAGAGGATGCAAACATTCAGACCACAGTACTATACAAATCAAAACCTCCAGCAATCTGCTCAGAACTCAAAATAAAGAAGATAGTATTTGAAAACCTCCCTTTCCCTCTCTCTGAAGATGGTTAAGAAGTTGTTCCCATTTTCCCCTTTCTCATTTCCCTTCTTCTGGTCTTGTCAGATCTGTACTATGCATCCTGTCGTTCATTCAGTTCTACTGTGTCTCCTTCCAGCTGGCCATTGCTTGGGAAGGCAAACTGAGCCCTCCGGAGCCCTTTTGTTCACTGTTTCAGTTCAGGATGAACTTGACCCCAAAACATAGATGGTGTGGCAGAAGCGTGTGGTCAAGCAGAGTTACTTAGTGTGTGGCACCAAGCTGGGAATCCAAGCTGGGGAAGCATGCCCGAGCAGGAGGAGGCATGACCAGACATAAACCCTAAGCCACCCCCTCACGGCCACCCAGACATAACTAGAGATGTGCTTCACCAGTCCCCGGGGCAGATCCCCAAGACAGCAAGTTGAAACTCCATCCTAAGTGCTGCAGTTTATAGCATTCATTTGCTTAACAGATATTTTCCCCCCATAGATGGTACCAAAGTGACGTTAAGGCCCGCACTGGGATAATCACACATTCTTCATCAAAAGAGTCCAAATTTAAGGCCTCAGTAGCTCATTAAAATCTGTATCCTGAATGATTCAGTTAGCATTGTTTAAGCTCTTTTTGGTCTATGTTTGGAGACAACAATCACATGCACAGAGACCTCTGGGCACAACCTGGGCTTCAGGATTCGGTGTCTGGATTTAAATCCTGATTCACCTAGGACCTGTACTTTCTCCGCCTGCATGCTGGGAGCCAGAACTGAGGGAAGGAACTAGATGGGTGGGTTCCTGCCTGTTGTAGTAGGAACCAGAAGAGAAGTTAGGTGTCAATAAAGGCAGTTTTGAAGAGTATGATGTGATAAATCCATAAGGGAATGGAGAGTGGAAAATGGGTCCAAAGTAAAGATTCACAGCAGATATCTGCAAACTAGACAGGAAAAGTTCAAAGGGTGAGTAGCAGGAGGTACACAGAAATGTGACTCAGTGGTCCTGTACACAAAGAGACAGCTTTTTACTCCTGTGATGGCCCTCAAGCTGGGGCAAGGGGACCTTTTTGAAGACTATGTGTGCGTTCCAGGGAAGGTCACTGGTCATTCTCCACCTTTGTATCTGTAAAACAAAGGATATGCTGCCTGCCTCGTAGTCGCAAATGAAGTTCACTAGCACATAGTAGGAACTGAAATAAATAAAACAGATACCCTCAAGTGGTTCTGCATGGCTCTGCTTTACTCTCCTTATCTGAGAAGCTTCCGGTGCATGTAGCAGGCTAAAGTTGATCTCACTGAAAACCCCCAGAGGGGCTCAATACCTCCTAATGGCCTGAGTCTGCTCACTGCCATTGTGGGTATTTTTTTAGCTAGTTTGATACAGGTTCTTGTTCCATGTGTCTTCTGTCCTTTTAGGACCTTCCTTTTATATTTCTTTCTTAAACTTTTTACCCTCATTAAAATTAAGCTCCATTTTTTTTTTGGCAAAACCCCATTCCTGGGGGAATTCTTTAAAAGTCCCACATGGAGTTAAAATAAAATATTTCTTCTACAAGTGCTATGGTAGCAGAGCTCGTGTGCGTTGAAAAGCCCGGAGTCCACACAGCCCACTGTAGCCCACAGATGCTTCTGTTTGATACCTGAAATTATTCTTTTGCAGAAAGCACCAGGGAGGCTGGATTGTAACTAGTGGCTTCTTTTAAATTTGCTTTACTTCTTGGATGGAAGCAGCTCATTATAAATCCATTCCTTACGGTGCATTTGGAGGCAAGAGGGAGAGATCCTGCTTTCCAAACCAAAGCCTCTCCTTCCTTTCAGTCATTTGAGCTTTCTGATGTCCCGTTCTGTCTTTCCAGGTGCCTGCCAGAGCACAGAGAAAAACCCCCATCTACAGCAACAGCGGCACCTGGTCTCCAACAGCCTGGTCTTCGTGTTTACCACTTCCGCTTTCCTTCTGGGCTCCCCAGTTATCCTGCTTGGACCATGATGCTGCCTAAGCTCGCCTTTTGTTATTTATTATATTTTTGTAACATCCGCCTATTTTGTGGGAAGTTGACATTACCAGTGAATTGTTACTAATGCAGTGCTTTAGTGGGTCATTAGCCAGTAGAAATTTATGCAACAGCTAAGAATTGTGAGGATATTTGTAAAGGTCTATCTCTGTGTTGTCCAGTCTTTGGTTATAGGATGCATGTCTGTGTGGCAAAGTCTCCAATTCTTTTTACCAATTCTTTTATTCCTGGCTGGAGAGTGATCTAATCTAAATTACTTCAGGTCCCTTCTGAGACTCCAGCGGGTCTTCTTGGAACCATGAATATAACATGGGAATGGAAAGCACAGAGTCGAGTTTATTTATTCAAATATCCATTCATTCACTTATTTAGAAGTTTCTGAAGCTCTAACATTTGCTTGTCTTGGTACTGAGGACACGACAAATGATAACTACAACTTAACTGAACAGAAAAATGAAGCTGAACTTCAGTATAATGTGAAATTTAGATGACAGTAAGTAATCTCCATGGAAAATGCTGTGCAATGTTTGGCTCTGGGGCTATGGTTAGGGGCAGGAAACATTTTCATAGAGAGAGGATTTCTGAATTCTGTGTTTGGGATGTGGAATTCAGGTGACCTATGTTCAAGATGCCTGACAGCTGGGATCAGATGCCCTGCCCTGAATCTAAGAAAGCAGAGATTCTCAGACTGAAATAGGCCAACAACTGAATCATCTGGGGTTCATGTTAAATGTGGATCCCGATTCTCTGGGTCTCGGCTATGGCTTGAGAGTTTATCTTTCTAGTAAATTGCTGCTTAAAGAACAATTGTTTTCTGTGGTACTAGCAATTTTTAAATTTTATTTTACAGAGAATAAAACAAAAGAGGACAGAACAAAGCAGATCAGAACAGAAAAATATAAGCAATACAGCACTTCACAAGACAATTGGATATTAATAGTAGCTATCATAATTTCTCTTTCTTTGAAATAGTTGAGCTTAGCTTCACACACAATAAAATCAAACATAACAAAATAGAACAAAACCATTCAAGAGAATGAGAGTATTACAGGGCATTCTGAACCAAATAACAGAAGATGAACAATGGCTACTATAATATCTCATTTCCCATAAAAAATTATTTATACTATCATACATATTAAAATCCAATAAGACACAACATGATAGAACCAATGGTAATAGAAGAACAAAAGAATGTTAGGACTTCAAAGCAAGATGGCATTAAATCAGCAATGGCTGCCATAATGTCTTGTTTTCTTCAAAGTAGCTGTTCATACCATCACACATAATAAGATCAAACAAAATAGAATAAAACCATTCCAACCAACGAATGAAAACATTATAAGACTCCAAAGCAATATAATGGGGAACCATGATTACCATAGCATCTTATGTACTCTTAGCATTTCTTACACTAGGGAGACTATATGGTATTTATACATGTGAGTTTGATTTATTTTGCTTATGAATATGGTCTCAAGTTACATACATTTATTTATAAATATCTCAATGTGATTATTCTTTATAGCTGAGTAGTACTCCATTGTATAAAAACACCACAATTTTTTTTATCCATTCCTCAGTTGATGGGCACTTAGGTTGTTTCCAAGATCTGGCTATTACAAATTATGCTGCTATAAACATGGGTGCAGATATATCACTGTGGTATGACACTTTCAGTTCTTATGGGAATATACCCAGAAGTGGAATAGCTGGATCAAATGGGACTTCCAATCCCAGCTTTTTGAGGAACCTCTAGACTGACCTCCATAGTGGTTGCACCAGTATACACTTCCACCAACAGTGCAAAAGAGTTCCTTTTTCTCCACAGCCTTTCCAGCATTTGTTGTTGGTAGTTTTGTTGATCCTGGCCATTCTTTCTGTAGTGAGAAGGAATCTCAGTGTGGTTATAATTTGCATTTCTCTAATGACTAATGATGATGAACATTTTTTCATGTATTTCTTTCCCATTCATATTACTTCATCTGAGAACTGTATATTCATCTTGGATACCCATTTTGGGTTTGGGTCTTTGAATTTCAGGGTTCTGATTTTTTTTAATTCTTTATAATTTCTAGACAAAAGTCCTTTGTCTGAGGGACTGTTCACTAAGACTTTTTCCCAGTTTGTGGGTTTTCTTTTCACTATGCTGGAGATTTCTTTCAAAATGCAGAAACTCTTTAATAAGACATGATCCCAGTTATTGATTCTGGAAAGTATTTCCCCTGTAGTTTGGTTCTTGTTCATGAATTCTCTATCTACCTCTATGTCTTCAAGATTTTTACTTATTTTGTCTTCCAACAGATTTAGTGTTTCTGTTTTAATATTTAGATCTTTGATCCATTTAGATTTTAGTTTAGAACAAGGTGATAGGTGTGGGTCTAATTTTAGTTTTTGGCATATGCATAGCCAGTTTTTCCAGCACCATTTATTAAAGAGACAGTCATTCTTCCAGTGCACATATTTGGCCCCTTTATCAAAGATAAGGTGGTTCAGTGTGTTTATAGTTGTGGTTGTATCTTCTAGTCTATTCCATTGATCTTCAGATCTGTTTTTATTCCAGTGCCATGTTGATTGTATTACGGTAGCTTTGTAGTATAATTTCAAGTCAGGGATTGTGATGCCTCCTGCTTTGCCTTTGCTGTTTAGAATTGCCTTTGCTATTCTAGGTTTCTTCTGGTTCCAGATGAATTTTAGGAGTGATTTCTCTAGATCTAGGAGGGATGTTAGTGGTATTTCATTGCGATTGCATTGAATCTGTATAACAATTTTGGGAGAATGGCCATTTTCACAATATTTATTCTTCCTATCCATGAACAAGGGATGTCTTTCCATTTTCTGAGGTCCTCTTTGATTTCTTTTTTCAGGGTATTATAATTTTCCCTGTACAACTCTTTTACATCTTTCGTTAGATTAATTCCTAAGTATTTCATTTTTTTGGATGCTAGTGTGAATGGTGTGGCTTCTCTTATTTCTCTCTCAGTGATTTTGTTGTTAGTGAATAGGAATGCTATTTATTTTTGAGTATTGACTTTGTATTCAGCTACATTGCTGAATTTATTTATTATATCTAGGATTCTTTCAATGGAGTTTTGGGGGTCTTCTATGTAGAGTATCATGTCATTTGCAAATAATGATAATTTAACTTCCTCTTCTCCTATCTTTACTCCTTTTATTTCTCTCTCTTGTCTAATTGCTCTGGCTAGCATTTCCAGTACTATGTTGAATAGGAGCAGTGAGGCTTTCAGTTTCTGGCCATTTAACATGATGCTGGCTGTTGCTTTGTCAAAGATGGCCTTTATCATAATGAAGTAAAGACCATCTATTCCAATTCTTATCATAAATGAGTGTTGGATCTTATCAAAATCTTTTTCTGCATCTATAGAAATGATCATATGATTCTTACTTTTGGCTCTATTGATATGGTAGATTACACTTATTGATTTACTTATGTTGAACCATCCCTGCATGCCTGGGATGAATCCCAATTGGTCATGGTGTATAATCTTCTTGATGATTTGCTGCATCCTGTTTGCCAATATTTTATTGAGAAGTTTTGCATCTATGTTCATTAGGAAGATTGGCCTGTAGTTTTCTTTTTTAGTTGGGTCTTTCTCAGGTTTTGGTACTAGAGTAATATTTGATTCCATGAATGACTTAGGAAGAATTGCTTCCCTTTCAATTTCATTGGAGAGTTTGAGGAGTGTCAGCATTAAGTATTCTTTGTATTTCTTGTAGAATTCCACATTCCATCTAGGCCTGGGTTCTTCTTTGTTGGTAAGGACTTAATTACATTTTCAATTTCATTATTAGAAATTGGGTTATTCAGCAGTTTTCCATCTTCTTGATCCAGCTTTGGTGGTCCATATTTCTAGGAATCTGTCCACTTCTGTGTTATCAAACCTATGAGAGTAGAGGTTTTTGAAATAGGTATTGATGATCTTCTGTATTTCCACAGAGTCTGTAGTGATTTCACCTTTTTCATTCTGTATTGCATGAATTTTAGTCTTTTCTTTCCTTTTTTAAATAATGTTGGCTAGAGGCTTATCAATTTTATTTATTCTTTCAAAGAGCCAACTCTTTGATTCATTGATTCTTTGTATTGTTTTCTTAGTCTCTATTGCATTAATTTCTGCTCTGATCTTCATAATTTCCTCCCTTCTTTTGGCTTTTGGCTTGGCTTGCTCTTCTTTTTCTAGATATTTAAGGTGTAGTGTCAGGTTTATTATTTGTGTTTGTCTGTTTTCCTAATGTGGAAACTCAGTGCAATACATTTTCCTCTGAGGACTGCTTTCATTGCATACCACAGGTTCTGGTAAGTTTATTTGTATTTTCATTTGCTTGTAGATATTGTTTAATTTCTTCAATTTCCTCTTTGAGCTACTGAATTGCTCAAGAGTGTATTATTCAATTTCCATGCGTTTGTGGGGTTTTTGCAGTTTCTTTTTATCATTAATTTCTAGTTTCATGGTGCTATGATCTGATAACATGCATGAGATAATTTCAATTCTTTTGCATTTACTTAAATATGCTCTGTGGGCTAGTATATGGTCTATTTTAAGAATGTCTCATGTACTTCTGAGAAGATTGTATATTCTGATGTTGTTGGATGGAACACTGTATACATCTATCAAGTCCATTTGTTCACAGGTGTGATTTAGTACTGCTATTTCTTTGCTGATTTTCTGTCTAGTTGATCTATCTCTTTGTGTCAATGGTGTGTTAAGGTCTCCTATTACAACTGTGTGATTGATTATTTGATTTTTATTTCTGTAAATACTTGCTTTGTGTAGCTGGGTGCTCTGGAATTTGGTGCATATATATTTAAGATTGTTATCTCTTCTTCTTGAAGTTTTCCCCTAACTAGTGTGTAGTGACCTTCTTTATCTCTTTGGATCATTCTTGGTTTGAAGTTCACATTGTCTGCAAACAGAATAGATACCCCCACTTTTTTTTTTTAGTTCCTGTTGCATGGAGTATTGTTTTCCATCCTTTGACTTTCAGTCTATGAGTTTCCTTTTGGGTTAGATGGATTTCTTGTAGACAGCATATGGTTGGACATTGTTTCTTGATCCATTCTGCCAGTCTGTTTCTTTTAATTGGTGAACTGAGGCCATTTGCATTAATGGTTATAACTGTTATATATTGGTTATTGTTGACATGTTATCTTTCTGCCATTGTTCTTTACCTTTCCATTCTGTTTAATTGTCTGTCTTGCTTAGTGGTTTTTTCCTATGTGTACCTAGAATGTCTTTCAGTATTCTTTGTAGGGTAGGATTGGTGATCATGAAGTTCTTCAGCTGTTCTTTGTCATGGAAGTATCTTATTTCTCCAACCATTTTGAAGGACAGTTTTGCAGGGTACATCAGTCTGGGTTGGAAGTCATTTTCCTTTAGTATCTGAAATACTTCACTCCATGCTCTTCTTGACTTCATTGTTTGTGTTGAGAAGTCTGCTGTGATTCTGATAGGTTTTCCTTTGTAGGTGATCTGTCTTATCTCTCTAACAGCTTTTAATATTCTGTTCTTATGTTGGATTTCTGGGATGGTGATTATTATATGTCTGGGTGTAGTTTTATTTTGGTTATGGCTATTTGGAGTTCTATATGCTTCACTAATTTGTATGTTAGTTTCCATTCTCATGTTTGGGAAGTTTTCAGCTATTACTTGTGTAAATAGCCTCTTGAAATCATTTGTGTTGTCCCCTTCTTTATCCCTATTAATTTTATGTTGTTTTTCTTTGCATCATCTTGCAATTGTTGAATTGTTATTTCCTGATTCCTTGTTATTTTTAGAAGATCTTTCCTTTCCTGTTCACTAGCTGCAATCTTATCTTCGAGGTCTGAGAGTCTATCTTCACTTTCGCTGAGGCGGTTTTGACAACTTTCAATAGAATTTTTGATTTCCTGTATATCTCTTTGAATTTATTTCATACATTCTGTTTGTTTCTTATACTGTTCATTCAGAGATTCTATCTTTTTGCTTTGTTCCTCTAATTTTTTTAGCTGTCTTCTTTAGATGCATTCAGTATTTCTTTCACTACTTTTATCATTTCTTCTTTCATCTGGGAGATTATTTCTGATTTGAGTTCCCTCATAGCTTCCTGTACTTGCTTCTTTATTTCAATTGATATCATTTCAGGCATTTCAGATGTATGACTAGTATTTTCTTCTTTGTACATGGCTCCTAGGCTTTCTTGGGATGGGCTGGAGGTTTGAAATTGCATTTTGGTCTTTCATTTTGTCATTTTTCTATATTTCCGTGTTTCAAGCGATGTTCCAAAGCTTTTCCTGGGTATGTTGGAAATCACCTCCTGCGCCCTTGGCTCCTGAGACTCATGCAGCCTTGGCTCCCCTCATGGCATGTGCCTGGCTCCCCTTGTGTTGCAGGTCTGGCTCCCCTGGTTGAATGAATGTTGCTGAGTGTGGTCCACTCAAGCTCATGTGACCTCTTGAGCCTATTCTAGTGTCCTATGGAGCAGGGCCAGAACCCAGCCACTGGGAGCTAAAGTCCCAAACTCTCCCTGGGCCAGTGCCAGCAAGCTGGAACTCAGCTCATGGTGCGGGCTGGTACTAGCAATTTAACCTAGGGCCTTTACAATGAGAGACATTTCCAAACTTTTACAAAAATATTCAAATTGGAACCAATGCTCATTAAGTCCCTATGTTGCCCAGACTGGCTCAGAATCAAAACCCTCCTGCCCTAGTCTCCCAGAGACCTGGAATGACAGATATGTCCCACTGTGATCAGTTCTATTCTTTATTTTCATGTGTCTTTTAAATCTTGTTCAAAACCTAAAAAACTTTAAATTTATAAAAAAAAATTAAGTGTGGCACAAAAAATCATATATTTTACCCAAATTCACCAAGTATTTACACAATACCTTACTTGGTTTCTCACTTTTCATCTGCATATTTATATATGATTTTTTTGTCTGAACTATTTGGAGGTACATTGGTGCCCCTGTGTTCTTCTACTCCTAAATTCTTTCTCAGGAATAAGGATAATCTCTTACACTTATCAATCTTGGGATATTTAATGTTGATATGATCCTATTGTCTATTGTCTGTTCCCCAGACCACAGGTAACTATTTGCAGTTGTTCCAGTCATGTCCCTTCCCCCTTGCTGTGGATCTAGGTTCCAGACCACCATCTTGCATTGTTTTTGGATGTTTTTCTGCTTTGAATTTCCTACAATCTGGAGCAATTGCTCGGCTATTCTTGCCTTTCTTGTCCTTGATAATTTTGAATAGCATGGTTCAGTTATTTCACAGGATGTCCCCCATTTGGGATTTTCTGATGTTTCCCCTTAATTAGATGCATATGTGTGTGGTCGGCAAGAGTATCAGGGAGGTGATACTGTGTCCTACGCCATGTTTTGAATATAGAGAATTTTCTTGAGTGCAGGGCTAGATACTGTTACTGGCTGTCAGTGTCTGCACAAAACTCTGCTTCTCTGATAGGAAATCTGGGCTGCTTGGTACTTTCCCTGGCCACCCTGGCTAGGAAGGACTCCTGGGATGTTGGATTCACTTTCAAACATGGGACAACATGGCTTATGTTAAGTCATGTGTAGCCTGGCCTTCTCATTTCGCCCTTGTGGTCTGGCTGTTTTTCCTTCCTCTAATTCCCCTTGGTGTCCTCCTATGTGCTCTGCAGTCTTGATGGGCTCCATCTCTTCCCTCATCGCTTCCTACTCTGGCACTGGTATTAGGGTGCATTAAGATGGGGACCACAAAACTCAAATGTGCTGCTGAATCCACCCAGCTCCTTGAAGCCCTGTTGGTTTTTCTCCGGTTGCCTATAATCCATTCTGCTCTTCTCTGCCTCCAAAGACTTTTCCACCCTCCTTCAAGTTCTCTATGAAGCCCCCTCCAGTTGCTCACAAGTAATTTTCACGTGTATTACAATTTGAGAAGCCTTGTACAGATTTTAAGACACAAAGTCCCTGGGAGGGAGTGAGGGTAGGTCTAGGAAGATGAGGACAGATTAGTCTATGGGCACAAAGTTACATTACACAGAAGGAATAAACTCAATACTGAATAGTAGGGTGAATGCAGTCAGCAGTGATGCAGTGTGTCTTCCACAAAACTGGAAGAGGGGATTTCGAGTGGTCTCACTACAAAGAAATAATGAACATCTGAGGCGATGGATAAGCTGATTCCCTTTATTTGGTCATTGCACAGTATATATGTGACTCAAAGTGGTAAATTGCACCCTAAAAATGTGTACAATTAAATCTGTAAATAGGTGTTTAGGGAAGGCATTCCAGTTTGTAAACAAGGAAGCGCATTCTTGAGGAGCCCACAGTATGATGCAGCAATGGTGCACATGGGCCAGCGCAGTGCTAGGCGGCAGCAGCATGCCAGGGGCGAGAGCCTTAGGCTTCCGTGTCGGATGGCTGGGCTCCAGCACCTCCTGACCACAGGACCTTGGCACAATGGCAACCAGAGCTGTTGAGAAGAACCTTTGAGGTAAGGCTGGCTGTCTGTTTCCAGATGACCCGATGCAATCCACTGCTAGAAGCATCACAGGATGCTGTCCTAGGCAGTCTCTCCTCTAGGAACCCCACCGCACTCAGAGGCTGAGAGAGGGCCAGAGCCATGGATAGTGGCCAAGTGGCTCCAGCTTCACAGGGCAGGGAGGTTCAGGATGGGATAAACCCACCCTACGGTACTGTCAGCCTCAGGGGCTGGGGGCTGGGGGCTGGAGCTGAAGATGAACCTGCCAGGAACAGAATTTGGCCCCCAAAAGGAGGGGGATCAGAAGGGGTATTTTCACAGAAAGACTGTTGTGAGAATCACAGATAACTGCCAGTCTGTTGTGAGAGAAAACTTCCTGCAGCGCCTAAGAAGCACCAAGGAAAACGTACTGATCCAAACCGGGGACCCTTTGTCACAGGTGTTTTCTCTGCACCTCACCCAAAGGCATTTTTGTCAAATAGCGGGGAATGTTTCTGAAGGGAAGATGTGCGAATAGGATGCAGTTTGGGGGTTATCAGCTCGTTCCCAGAATGGGGTTCACATCAAGACAGACATCATAATGCAGAGCAGAGATGAATTCACTCCCGTGTTGGCACTTGATGGAGAAGAGGAGAAAATCAAATGTTATAGTAACCTGGATGCTACAACTCTTGACAGGAACCTGAGAGCTCCACTGAGCTCTCACCAGCTAATGGGGTAATAAAATCATTCCACAAGGGTGACACCATTAGTGGGGACAGTTCTGCTCTGCCTTGAAGCTTATGTTTACTGAGCAAAGGTTAACTGAGTGTCTACTAGATGCTAGCACTGAGATAAGTATGGAAGGAGTTGGGGAATTTGTGTAAAGTGAGTTTCTTGGTGGGAGTAATCACAGTAATAGCTACCACCTATGGAATTTCTGTGTTAGGCTACTTCAAATTGTCTCCTTTTGTCCTAAGGTGATAAGCCATTCCTTTTTACAAATGAGCAAAGTGAGGCACAAAAGAGTCAAATAATTTGTCCAAAGCCATACAACAAATAGCCAAGCTGGTCTTTTCTTTTCTTTTTTCTTTTCCTTTCTTTTCTTCTTTTCTCCCTTCCTTCCTTCCTTCCTTCCTTCCTTCCTTCCTTCCTTCCTTCCTTCCTTCCTTCCTTCTTTCCTTCCTTCCTTCCTTCCTTCCTTCCTTCCTTCCTTCCTTTTTGCTTATCTATGTTTTCACTCTAGCCTAGGATGAGAAGACATTGTATACATTGAAATAAGCCAAAAGATTCAAAATATGGTAAATGTGAAAAAAACATATATGTACACTTTGGAGTCGGTCTACTTTATAGATGAAGAAACTGAGATTGACAAATATTTCAGTAGCTCAAGGACGTCTGTTACTGAAAGACAAGAGCTCAAGTACCCTAATGCCCAGCACCGCTGCCTTCTGATTAGCCTCAGCATCAGACCTCGGTGGTTGCTTTGCAGGGCGGGCGGTCTGTCTGCTCTCTGGATATCTGTGTCCTGCACAGATGATGTCGGGAGTGTTTGATGTGACCTTCCTCAGCTACAGTTGGAATGGGCCAACGTCATCACTCATTCTAGGTGTCCCACCTCCTGCTGGAAGCAAAGCAGCTGCACATTGCTGGGAAAGACCGTCTGCATCACTGCAGAGTGGATGGGGACCCTGATAGGACAGGAAACAGGCTGCTGGGAGATTGATGTGTGCCGTCCACCCTGCGCAGAGGGGAAATGCCACCCCACTGCCTCTCTGTCCTCCCTGCTCCCTGAGAGGTGGAGTTGGCTGTTTGGGATGGCAGCCCAGGGAGCGTGCCTGGGCTGATGCGGTGAGGGGCGTGGTGAGGAGCGGCGGCGGAGACATACTGCTGCCCAAAGAATTCATCGCTGGGCATCTTCTTCCCACGCCCTAGAAGAAGAAAGAACAGGGAGAGAAAGCAGAACAAAATAAAACAAAAGCCTAGACACCGGGCAAAGCAAGTTAATCTGCACCCAGAGCATTTTAAAATAATAAAATCAGAACGAGTTCACTGGATCCCATCCATTTCCATTTCATGCTCCCGCAGCCTGAAGACAGACTGATGAGTTTGGCTGGCAGGGTCCTTCCTTCCCTCCCTTGGCTTGTTTTCTGACTCACTTCTTCTTGGAGTGGGAGGGAGCAGGCTGAGGGAGCATTTGACTCAGGAAACAACAGAGCCCTGGTCACAGACTGCCATGGGCATGGAGGGAACCCATAGAAATTCAGCTTCCTTCTCTTTCAGTCTTCGTTACACATTCCAGGCAGGCTGCAAGGTGGCATTTCCAAGACCTGGGCTCAGAAAGCTCCTTGCTCAGATTATTGCACTGAATCATGACGGGCAGCACCTCAGGGAAAGCATGACTGTGTCCCAGGCACAGCTCGCCCTCTTACCCTGGGCTGCCTGACATTTTGGAATCTGTTGCATGGGGTGCGCTCAATTTCCCTGATCTTCTGGGGCGGAAGGAAAAGTAGGTCAGTGACAGCATGGCTGCCTGCTCAAATCAAGCCCACCTTGACTCTGTAACCCAAGGAGAAATGGAATAATAAGGGGGGCAGCGTTTGACATGACCTGACATGTAGGGATTGTGCTCCAAATTTGTTACTCCAACAATACCTGGGAAATGCTAATGAAACGGCAGTCTTTGGGAGCACCAGTGGAGCTGGGGCGCATGCAGCTCTGCGTGGTGAGGAGAATACAGTGGGGCTGAGTGAGGGGAAAGCACCCAGCCTGGGGCTCGCGTTGCCCCTTCATCGTCGCCAGGCCCAGAGTAGCAGCAGTAGCAAAGCTCTTGGAGGCAGAACTCTCCTGGGAGAGGCTTTGCCATCAGAGTTTCTGTCTCTGGACCCTGAGAGGATCTGATATTTAGGAGCAGAATGGAGAAGGAGGTACTTACAATTACTACTAATTGAAGGCCTACCACGAGGCAGGATTTACACATTGTATTTGACCCTCACAAGATCGCCATCATCTGAATTTTACAGATGATGCAGTTCACACTTATAAATATTAAGTAATTTTTACCCAAAACCACACACTTGCTGCTGTGCAGGAATTTGATTCTCTGCTAACTTCAAAGCTAATGCATTTATCTTCCCCCCACAGACCATGCAATAGCTTCAAGATTTTGGGGCGCTTTTAAATGAGTGAGTGAAGGCTCTCTTATGAAGACTGTCCCGTCTCCTACCTCTTGTGCTGCAGTATGAGAATGAAAATCCTTCCTTTCTAATCTCCTCACATGCTAAGATTGTTTTGCCGTGAATAACAGAGTTAATTAATTCATCAGCTGATTAAACAGCAATTATTGAGTGTCTACTACTTGACATGTACTTTGCTAGATGCTGATGCTATCAAGTAAAGGAAGACAAAGTCCTTTTCTGGGAAAGAAAACAAATTTTTTAAAAAATTAAGAAAGTGGGATGAAAGTAAATAATAATACTTATGAGCATTGAGAAAAGAGGCCAGTTTCCTGTGATAGGGAACAAGGACAGGGAAACCTTTAAAGCGAATGCTGAGGAGGCTGACTAGGGTTCTGTAGGGTGAGAAGGAGCCACGCAGCTGGAAACAGGGGAGAAGTGTCGGGCAGGAGGATCGTTAGGTAAGAAGAGCTGCCAAGCTCAGGCCGGGAAAGAAGACCCTCGAAATGGGGGCCGAGTGAACCGAAGGGAGACCTGACTGCTTTGGGGACACAGCAGGTCAGACAGGGTCTTGGTGACCACGCTGTGGGAGTTGGAGTTAGTGTGTAAGAAAATTAGACACAATTAAAAGACTTACAGTGGGGAAGCGATATGTGCTGTCTCGATTTTGACGATTGTGGTCTTAATAGCAAAACATGTCCGTGGCCCCCAAATTTAAAAATGAATATTATCATGGTTAAAATTTCTCAGTATTTTTGCCATTTAGTTGCCCAGGTCCTCTGTCAGTCTATCAGATTGGTGTATATTCTTCTGAATATACTCTATGTGTATATTTTATATCTATGTATCTATTATATGTTTATATACTTATATATGATATTTGTATGTACATGGACACACGTGGACACAAATAGAGTCATGTGCTGCATGATGGTGTTTTGGTAGTTGATGGGCCACAGCAGTACATAAGGCCATTGCAAGTGACTCTGTAGCCATCTTTTTTGTTTTAGGAGGGGACAGGGTCTTGCTATGTAGTCCAGGCTGTCCCTAAACTCACTATGTAGCCCCGGCTGGCCTCAAACTCACAGAGATCCTCCCGCCTCTGTCTCTCAGTTGCTGGGATTACGGCTCTGCTCCGCTATGCCCAGCTGGAGCCCAGTTTTGTGTACACACACTCTGTGAAGGTCACGCAATGGTGAGGTCACCTAGGGACACATTTCTCAGCATGTATTCCTGTTACTAAGTGACCCATGACTGCGTATGTGCATTTGTATGTATACGTGTGTATGTACGTGCATAAGGACATACAGTTGACACGTATGCATATTGTTCCGTAGCCTGCCCGCTCCCTTCATGCTCTCACTTTGAATCTTGGGAACATTTTATATTGCTGCATGTAGAACCGTGTCATCTTAAAAATGGCAGCTGAGTAGACAGGATAGCCTGATGGTTAAGAGCACAGGTTCTGGAGGTAAATCCTGCTTTGTGTCATCTTGGGCAGCTTAAACTTTCTGTGCCTTGGTTGACTCCTCTGGTTAGTAGGTAAATTGAGAGTGCACCTTCTAGGATGGTGCTGGGGATGGAATGACTGAGGACACAGACACCGCCAATGGTAGGTGGCATGTGTTGGAGGGACACACTCCTACCACAGACAGACCGAATGTTAACTGGCTCAGTGTGGATGGGTTATGGTCACTCAGCTCACTCCTCATACCTGCCTTTATCAGCGCAGCAGTGAATGTCCTCGTGTGAATATCAATCCATTCGAATGGGACAGTCCATAAGATGATCTCGCAATGAGATTTTTTTCTCAAGGAGGGATATCTTTAATTTTGGGGTTTCACAGAAAATTTCCACTTTGAGTTCACTCATTAAACTGTTTGATAAGTGCCAACAGGGTAGGCAAATAATGATATCTAATTCTAATTTTATTTTCCACTTCCCTTAATTCTATTCAATTTGAGCACCATTTTTTATGTTAAAAGTTATTGCTTTTCTTTTTGTGTAAACTCTCTGGTTAGGTTCTTTGCCAATTTCCTCTCATATTGTTAAAACCTTTAATTTTATTAGTTTAGTGGGATAGACTATGAGTTCTGGGGAGACATTCTGGTTAGTATTGTGGTTCTGCATTTTACTACCTGTGCAACCCTGGACAGGTTAACTAACCCATCTGTGCCTCAATTTCCTTTGGATAACGTTATACCATGCAATAAGATTATTGCCAGGCTTAAATGAATTCTGAGTACACAGACAGAAGACAAAATCCAGACATGCGTGAAGATGGAAGCCTGATACCCAAACTTCCTTCACGAGCCAGGAAGCTGTGCCATAATCACTGTAGCAGTGGACTGCCAGTGGTCAAGATTTAATCAGTAACTTCTAAGTTCCCCATTTTTTGTCCTTACTTCCACCTTAGGACCAACCAGAAACCAATTAGAAATCAACTGTGTCTAGTTACCCCCCATCCAGCTGGTCTGCACCACCAGTCTCATCAGGGCTGATCTGACCCTTCCTGTTTTCCTCTGCAGATCTCTTCTGCTTTCCTGCCTGGGTATGTGTGCCTGCCAAGCACCAGTGGTGTGGATGACTCTGTTGTTATAACATGCTCTGAAAGAATTGCTTGCTCTCCTTTGGGTGGTCTTTTATTTTTGCAATTCATCACTGTAGAAATTGTAGAAGACAAGCAGGTATGTAGGAATCATCCAGTACCGTGGATGACGGTGGTGGTTACCAGGCTACCTGATGTTGTGAAGAACTTTCCTGTCTGCTCTCCTTCCTCTTGCGGGAAGCTCCTTGAGGGGAAATACCACAGCTAATACATTTAGAAACCTTCTATGAAACCTACAGTCATGCTTTACACAGAGTATGTCTTTGTGGATTTAAGGGCTGATGAGTTATGCCTGGATTTCCGGTGAGTGTGGTGATCTAGAGCGTAGAAATCATACTGAGGGTTACAGCTCTAAATCCATGCATGAACCACGGGGAGAATTAGACCGCAGGGCAAAGGTTCCATTTATGGTGAAGTAGAGATGAAAAATAGTGTGTAGTGTTAAAGAAAAACAGCAAAAGTACTGTAAATTCAGATGTGTGAACCGTGTGATTTCTGCAGGATAATAGCTCTCTATATGTTCCTACCACAGAATACCAACAGCCCAAAAGTTTTGTGAGATGCAGATGAGGTGATTGATCAAGACAGTCCCAGACAGGTCCTTTATTTGCTAATTACTTTTTAATTCACCTGCAGTTAGGTAACTCATGACTCCTTTTGGACTTAGCAGTATGCGAACTTGATGGGCGTGATACTGTGAAGATAGGTGGGGTGTGAGAGGCCCAGGAGCAGCGGGGTAGTGTCTGCTGATGGGCTCAAGGTCACCTCAGGTCCTGGTTCCAAATTCCATGTGTATTCCAGATTCCAATAACCGATACTACTTCGTAGATTCGCCTTGCATATTTGTATGTACCTTTTTGGGAAAATAAAAAAAAAAGATGGAAGTTTCTTTGGCACTAAAATCCCCCTGGAGAAAATGTAAAGGGTGAAATGCTGGGAGCTATGTGTCCCTGCATCTCTGAAATCTCTTCCAAAGGGACAGGGTCAGCCAAGCAGAGAGCGCTATGGAGCTTCTGGGCGCCTACCACGGTCTACTCTCTGCCTGTTTGATTCACTCTGTGCTCATAGATGCCATTTCCCCCTAGGTCCTTGGCCACTGCAAGAAACAGCAGCTGTGGCCATCTAGTTTGTGCCACTAATTAAATGAAATTTATGTTTCATATTTGCAAATGGCCACCTTCTTGCCAAGATACAACAGCTCTCTGAAATCAAGCAGTTGAGCTTCCAAAGGCCCTTCTTTGGCCACATGCTCCTCATTCCACTCCCATCAGCTTTTATTGATCATGTACTATATGCCAAAGAGGCAGAGACTAGATGTCTCTGCCAAATCACCCCCATAAATGTTCCTTGAGCACCCACAAATTGTAAGGCCATGTGCTGTGTCATGGAGGTAAAACATAAAGAGAAATGGCTGAGAAAATTCATAATATAGAGAAAAATGTTACCTTGGATTAAAAAGTGAACCTCCACCAAGAAATGAGACACTGGGCTATGGCCAGGCAAGAGAGACCAGCGGAAGTCGAAACCTGACTCTAACCATGCATCAGGAACTTCGGTGGAACTCGGGATGGTGGTGCACACTGCGGTTCTAGCACTCTGGGAAGCCGGTGCAGCAGGTTGACGGGTTTGGGTAGATTAGCAATGTAACACAAGCTTGTTTCCAAAACAGAAAAAAATAATTAAAAATTGCTGGTGATGTAGCTTAATGCAAAATCTCTGGGATCAAGTCCCAGGTCAGAGGGAGGGAGGGAGGTGGGAGAGAGAGAGAGAAACAGAGAGACAGAGAAAGAGAGAGACAGACAGAGACAGAGAGACAGAGATGGGGCGGGGCGGGGGTGAGAAGCAGTCCACATTATTTCACAAAGCCCTAAAATAGACCAACTCTGCCTGCCTTTGAGCCCCTGTGGCCCATCCCATAGGGAAAGCTGAATTAAAGAGCTTGCCCAGAACCCAGAAACTCCTCACTCTGTGTCCTGGACATCACACTCCCTCACTTACACCAGAGCCTAGAATTTTCTGGTTGTCATTTCTTCTTTCTTTTCCCAGTTGAACCACCTGCACCTTACTGGAACCGCCCATCTGGCTCTTGGTCACGCGTAACCCTTTGGCTGCCGCCTGTGAGAAGCAGCGAGGCCCCTGCCTTCCTCCCTTCTGTTAGACTCGCTGTGCTGCTCTGCTCTGTGCAGTGAAGAGGAGCCGGGGGTCCCTCCTTCCCACCACCCCCTAGGGATGCAGGGCTGCTCCATGATGCCTGTTTTTCTGTGAATATCTGCAGGGCTTTAAATAGAATCCTGGGAGAATAAATCCTTTTAAAGGAGAGTTGAAAGCACTCAATTCTGCCAGAACTCGATCTACATCAAAAGCTTGTGCCGCTCGGCAGGAGCTGTCCTCTTAGTTTCCTTCTGGTCAGAATTAACCACACAGGTCTTTTCATTAAGTGATTGTTAAAAGGCCCATTTTTGAAAGAGATGGGGAAACAAAGAAGGTAAAGAAGACAGGAAATAAAGGAGTCTGAACATTTGCTTCAGAGCTGCATAATTCTAAAATTATGAAGCACTTTCCTAAGACAGGATGGAGGGACAGTGAGGGGTGAACCAGGCGGTTGGTGCAACTCGTGATGGTGTCTCTGAAGAAATAGCACGTGGCTGAAATGCCCAGGCCTTCTGTTCCCAGCTATGTAGCCTTGGGCAAGTAATTTGGCACCTAGGGCTTCAGTTTTGTAATCTGTTAAGCAAAGATAGCAACTGTAGCTATTACTGAACGGATTCAATAAAGTAAGTCAAGTAGACTCCAAGAATGGTGTCTGGTATGCAGCCGACCTCCCATTAATGCCAGCTGCTCCTCCTCCTCCTCTTCCTCCCCCCCCATCATCATCATTATCATCGTCATCGTCATTGTCATTGTCATCGTTGCTGCCATCATTCCCACCCATTTATTAAATATTTGTTCAGCATTCTTTACTGGCTCCATAAAGACATAAAAATGAATTCAATGCGGCTTCCATAATCAGGGAAGTTCTGAGATAAAAAGGAAGGTAGAACTCAGGCAGAAATGATGTTACTAGGAGGAAGAAGATCAGAGTGCAGCAAGAAATAGATGTGACACAAAATGAGAGGCCAACACAGTCAGGTTTTGCTTCGGCGGGCAGTGGGGTGAGATGCAGCAGGATGGAGAGAAAGTTTGAGGGGAGATGGTTTGGTCTGGGTCTTGCTGGATAAGTAGGATAGTGGGAGTAGAGAGAAAAAGTCATGGAGGGAAAAACAGAATTTTTAAACCATGGGAACTTGGAACAGAAGGAAAATCTGGATTGAGTAGAGGTCAGTGTAAGATGAACACGTAGGGAACAGAACAGAGGCAGATTGGGATCAAATTACAAAAGTAGCACGTAATAATTTTTAATAACCATATTCTCATCAAAGATCCTTGGCATTCTAGGAAGACAACTGGAAGCCTAGGAGCTGGAGATGCTGAATTTTGTCCACTCCATCCTGGGTTTTGTGCAGAGCAGTCCAAAAGCCCTTAGCTGTGACATCATGGCTGTCCCCATGCTAAAGCTCCACACAGAAGAGAAGCCATAGTTCTTGTAGGTATTCAGGTGTCTCAGAGAGCACAGAACTAACCCGTCTCCTCATCTGAAATGTGGTCACATTGCTGTGGTGCTTCTCTTTTTCATTCCTTTTTTGTTTGCCTTTTATAGGACTTTATGTCTATGAAGGACATCAGGATGGAAAGTGCTAAAGAGGAGAGAAATAGGTTTACTACACTCTTGTTATGTGACAAGCCCTGCCTCACATGCATTTGTGTACTAAAGTTTGTTTGATGATCATAATTTCTCAAATGTGCCTTGGGCACATTGTGTAGCAGTTTGAGCCAACGATAAAACTGAGGTTCAGAAAAGTGACTCCCCTGATTTCCCAAGGTTTCCTAGCCAACCAGTGGTAGAGGACAGGTTTACGTGGAAATCTGACTGAAGGCAAAACATGAGTCCTTCCTTGGGAGTCTATCCCTGCATCCTTTAGAGGTGATAGGATTCCTCACAGCACTTCTGCGGATCAGCTAATTGTCTAAGGAGAGTCCTAGCAGAAGATGGGTGACATTCCTGTGTCCTCTTCCGTTTTTTAGCTTTTTACTAAGCAACTTTACTGGGGGGAAGCAATTATATTCAATTTTTTGTCATTATACATTTAGAGTCTAGCATACACTTAGTAAATGTTAGTAGAATAAATGAATCCAGGTTTCAATCCATCTTCTATCATCTCAGAAGGCAGCGTGGGACAGCGGTAAGTGCGTTTTGGGATAAAATGAGGGTTCAACACTTGACTTCACTACTTTTTATCACATGTACTAAACTACTTTCCATTTTCATAGCCTGATATTCTGTCCTGCAAAATAAGTAGAAACATGTAAATCTATTGTGTCTGCTACTTGGAATTGCAGTATAAGTTCTAATGAGATAATTCCTTTTAAGAAGTATTTTCTAAGCTCTTCTTGTTCAGTGGAGCATCAGGCATGGACAGGGACTAGAAGTGATTAAGACTGTGAAGAAAACTATTTTTATACAAAGAAAAGTCAAACAGTTGTTATTATACTCAGGGCATCATCAGCTTACTATCAAGAAAATCTCACCTCTAAGACCTGCCAGAGTTCCTGCTGGAGTTTTTTTCCTTCCTTGTTGAAATATTGAGCACATTCTTTTTCCCATGACATTTCATCTAAATCAAGTTGTCAGGAAGGTGTAATTTCTTCTAGGTGTGCGTATGAAAATAGATAGGCTGCTTTTTCCATGGGGTCATTAGCACTTACCTATTTTCTGGATCCCTGGTTTGCTGAAAGCAACAATGGATGACATTCCTTGCTGAATGTGTCCCCACTTCTGTCACAGTTATGTCCCGTGGCTTCTTCTGGAATGTTTAGTAACTTTAGCATTGGCCTACAGTATGATTTTGCTCTTAAACATACACCTCATCTTATTGGGACATCATTGGAATTTAAAACCAAGCCCAACCTCAGATATGACATAAAGAATTTCAGAATTAGGAGAAAATTGGGTAATCATTTAGTTCAGTTCTCTAGTTTTACATGTTATAAATTTCAGACTCATGTGTCTATCTGCCTGTCCATCCATCTATCTGTCCATCCATCTTTGTAACCATTACTTAATAATTAATTTCCCCTATATGTAATAAGCCCCAGTTATATGCTAGACATTGGGGAGCAAGTGATGAATGAATCTGGGGGTTCTAAATACTCTAAAACTTCAACACTTTTTATTTGATTTTACTGTGCTCTTTTCTTTGGGAATCACTGGAGATCAAGGCCAGGGTCATGAACATCCTAGGAATCTACCATGAATTTGTGTCTCCTGATGCTTTTCTTCTTTTTTTTTATTAGCACATGTTTACAGTACATAATGTTTACATTACTTGTGTAGAGCTGGGGCCTGTATGTAACACATCTGAATTCTTTTTTCCATCCTCTCCCTCCAGAGTGGGGAGATAGATCTTTCTCAAAAGGGAAGGACATTAAGAGATGATTAATTCTTATAATAATAAAAGCCATTTCTGTGTGTACCCTATGATCCTGAATGGTGCTTTTTTATATATTATTTGATTATTGTGAATATATATATATATATATATATATGTATAGTATATACTATCATTGCTTTTCTGCTTTATAGATGGCAATTGATCTTTATAAAGTTAAAAAAAATTGCCATAGATCACTTGTTTAGTAGTAGAATTAGAGTTTCAACCAGGCTATCCACTAAAACTCAAACTACATTTTTGGGGGTGGTACTGGGAATAATATCATTATTGTTATTAATTGTTCTCAACACTGAGGACAGAAAGCAGGGTCTGAGACTTACTAGGTAAGCACTGTGTTACTGAACCACATTCCCAGTTCTTTTCAAAACTTTTTTATTTTGAGACAGGGTGTCACCATGTTTCCCAGGCTGGATTTGAACAGGGTCCTGAGGAGCTGGGATTATGAGTATATGCCACTGTAGCTGCTTTGATTGTTTTTAATGCAATGCTGATAATTAAATGTAGGACCTTGAACATGGTAGGTAAGTGCTTTACCACTGAGCTATACTCATAACCCTAAATCCACACTTTTGACATTAAACAGAGAAGTGAAACTCTTACCCACATGGTAGTAAGACATCTAGCTTATTTTAAGATCCATGGTCTTCTGAATCAAAGTACCATGTATGTAAGTGTGAGTACGTGTGTTTAGGTGTGCTTGCTTCTCCATCAGTTAGGAATTTTGCACTTGGTACCTGTGCCAAGTCTGTACTATGTTTTTTTAAAAAATCTGTTAAATCATTCAAAGTGCTCTTTGGAGTATGGAGGAGTAAGGGGTGAAGTGTACTGGACTGGTAACGTTACAATATTTCTGTAGGGAAATACTGTAGACCAGAGATTTATCTAAAGCCTTAGAGTAAATGTGCCACCTTGAAAGATGATTATCCTGAAAATTACAGTTCTGGCTGTATCTGGACAATCACAGACAAATCAATAACCTCCCAATTTACAACATAGCTCCTTTCTTTTTTCTTTCTTTCTTTCTTTCTTTCTTTCTTTCTTTCTTTCTTTCTTCTTTCTATTTTTTCTTTTGACTGAGTGCCACTATGTGTTCTAGGTTGGCCTCAACATCACCATATAGCCCAGGCTAGCCTCAAACTCATGGCAATCCTGCCTCAGCCTCCCAAGTACTGTGATTACAAGCAAGTGCCACAACATCCGGCAGATACTTTCATCTACAACACCGGTTCAGATCTTATTAAATGCATGCCTTTATTCAGTAAGTCTGAGTCTCAAGGACTTGAGATTCAGCATTTCTAAGATGCTTTCAAAGAATGCTGGGTCTGCTTGTCCCTGACCAAACTTTGAGAAGTAAGGCTTCTAGACAAATATGATATCCTGTTATGACATATAGATGAAGTAGACAGACTCTAATCTTAATGTCTTAGTTCCTTTTCTCTTGTTGTTTAGACAAAATATCTAACACCCAAGATTAAAGGAGGAATGGTTTACTTGGCTTACAGTTTGTAGAGGTTTTAGTCCATAATTGGCTGACTCCAAGGTAGGATGGCTTGGCAGAGGAATATTGCAGAGGAGAATAGTTCATGTGCCTGCAGTATAGCAAAAGCAACAAGGGAAGCAGAGACAAGACTCTTTCTGTCCTTTATATTGTATGCAGGCTATTCACACAGGGTGAGTGTAGCACCCACACCTTAATCCCAGCCAGAACAATGCCAAACCAATCAGTGGGCTGATTCAGTCAGACACCCTTAATCCTGGCATTACACACTCTAGATTTAGCCACCTTTGAAAAAGGTTTGTGAACAGATGAGGCTTTGAGGGCACATCTAGAAACAAACCGTAATACTCAATGTGTTAGCTATGATATTTTAAACTGCAGGCTTAGAAAGTATGACCTTGATTGTCGAATGAATAATCATCCTTTTCAGGAACAGTCATAACAGTTAATTATTGTCAATTGGTAGGTAAATCCATCTCCAGTGATATTTCAGGAAAAGGTTCTGGATGAAAGTCTAGCTATCGCAGGTCTCAAATACAGAGTGAGGAAGTGTGAGAATAATTCCAATGTGCAAAGACAAAATAGAGAAAATTTAAAATGCACTTGAGAAATTAAAACTGTAGTAAAATTCAAAAGCAACAGGCACAAAGCAGAGTATTCAAAGCTACCAAACCAAACTTGAAGGTGTAGCAGGCCTGAGAAACATGGAAGGAAAGACCAGAAGGCCACAAAAAGTCACATGCTGCTGATGAATTGGCAATAAGATACTCTAGTGGGATGAAAATAAAAGTACCAAGATGCTGTTAAAGTGTAAAGTAATGTCTCCACTAGAGCTTGGCCCAACATTATTAGAGTTTTATGTACAACTTGTCAAAGGAGATATAGAAAAATTGGGAAGATTTAAAAGGCAGCCACCCCATATGTCTTTGGGTGAGAGAAATTTTCTCTATTTTGGAGAATCCACAGCTGTGCCCTCCCTGATCAGTCAGCTTATTTTCCTCTTGGAGTCATTTACAACATTACTTAAAACTAAGACGTAGCAAGACTTCTAGTCACCAGGAGCCACTGGTAAACTCGTTGCCTCCTCTACAATGTACACGTTGGAAATTTTAGTTCTATAAACCAGTGAGTTTCCTACTTTCCCACAGCAAGCAGTGTGAGATCTAACACGAGAAGTCTACTAAGAACTACCATGGTGTTTGTGGAGTTGTTTCATTACAAGAGAGGCACAAAGTTGGTAGCGTTGCCAATGGAATGAGCCTAGAAGCAAGTCTCTATCAGTGGACTGGTGTTTGATAATTGTTTAGGACTTTTTGGCCCAGATACATCAGTAAACAAAGGTACACTGGGTATCTGGGAAATTATACAGAAACTCATGAAAGTTCAGGGGCTCTTTTAGTGCCATATTTCTTGTTTTAAATTTATTTTAGACTTGTTTAAGGTCATTGCTGGGAAACTCACAGAGCACTGAATGACGTTACCAGCAGGAGCTTAATAGCCAACTTGATTTGACTTGATTTGGGGTAGCAGGTGTTGATTTCTTTTTGTTTCTTTCTAGAGATTTCTTTGGGTTCTTTCCTGGCCTAGGTTTCTCTCCATGCATAGTACTAGCTGGTTCTCAGGGGCACCAGTCCAATAAGAAACATTCACTCACTAGGATAGTTGACAGATTATGTCGACTTGGGTCAGCATGGTTCTGGGTGTGGCTGAGGGGATTTAGTGAAGACAGAAAACCCAATCTGGGTAGGCTTGTTACCTGAGTGGGACAATAGAGAAAGGAAGGAAGGCTCCCTTCTGGTTCTTCAGGGGAGCTCAGTCTGCACCTTCACCAGGGACGCTGTCTCCTGAGGTCCGGAGAGATGCTTCAGCCTTCAGTACCGATCCCTCAGCCTCCAGCGTGGCTCCTTCGACCTCTTGATTTGGACTCACACGGGACAGTGCGGTGAGCTCCAGGCCTTTGGTTGGTTCCTGGGGTCTCCAGGGCACAGACAGCCCTTGTGAACTCACCCACACCTGACACTGTGGGCGGCCACTGTAAACCTACCTTATCAATCCTTGTGCATTTATATGTCTTGCATTAAACCTGTCTCTCTCATGAGCACTGACTGATGCATTCATTGAAGAAAATTCATTCATTCATTGAAGGAAGAAACAGTGGATGGGATTTTGCTCTTCAGCTGGAAG
This sequence comes from Hydrochoerus hydrochaeris, assembly GCA_004027455.1. NCBI lineage: Eukaryota > Metazoa > Chordata > Mammalia > Rodentia > Hydrochaeridae > Hydrochoerus > Hydrochoerus hydrochaeris. Next base: position 76,044 of record PVLA01006448.1, on the reverse strand, counting down.
AACACGCGTTTCTATCTACACATCTTTAACGTCTTTCCCTGCTCCTGCTAGGCCAAGAAGGAAACAGCATTTTTCTTTTCCAGGGGAAGTGTAAGACCTTACTGATGGATCTATCATTGCAGGGCACACTTTTGTTTCCTTAGGCTCTGGAGGCCTAGAAAGCTGCCCAGATCAAGTCGTCAAATGTTCACAGTTCCTGAGAGCCAGTGGGTGTGAGGAGACTGGATAAGTAGGTCATAGCACACATTTATTTGTTCTTGATAAGTCAATGGCTGTGGTAGAAGCCTTAACTTTCCTGCCTCATTTAGTATTCTTGGGATCCATGAGAATCTGGACATTACTCCTTTATTTTATTGTAAAGATGTTGAAGCCCAGAGGAATATAAATTGTGCAAGCTCATGGAGTGAGCTCCATCCTTCCCTGTATTGAGTTCTGTCATGTGATAGCTTCTTTTAATTGGTGTGAGTCAAAGAGTGACTAGGGCATGCCCCTTGCTTCTTGGGAGCTTAGAGAGCTGAAGAGAAGCTAGACTGGGGTATTACTATAAGTGCTGTTAGGGAAGCTTGTAGGTGACACATCATTCTTTGCCTGCTTCGGTGCTATGTTCCGGGAGTGCTTCCGTCTTCCCCCGTCAAGCAGCCCCTCTGCAGTCCCCCAGCTCTCTCTGCTTCCAGGGTGCCCCCACCCTGTCAGTGCTGGGCACTAAGTAACTTCTTGTGGCCGAGTTTCTAGCCTCCCACCAACCTTAGCTGGTTCCCTAGTGCTACTCACATCTCTGCAAAGCACCCCTCTGTTAAGTTCTCTTCATGTAAATCCTTCTAGTGTTTCTGTCTGTTCCTTCTGGGGACCCTGACTTATGGAATCATGGGCCTTTAATATTAATGAAATGCTTTTGTTCTCATGTGGTTTTATATGCACCAACAGATTAAGGGGTGTTATCCTTGTAGTTCTAATAAAAGTTTAAAATCAAAAGAAACATGTAACTCAGTACCTGTGAGACTAAGAACTGATGAAATAGTTTGTCACATGATCTCATGCGGTGCCTGGGATGGTCACCTGCTGCAGTGTACTTGGCGCTGGTGTTGACTGTCCCTTACTGTGTGGCAGGTGTCTGCAGCCAGGTGCAGTGTGAGGGCTCTGTTCTGCCTCCCTGGTTCTCTTTAAGCTCCTGAAAAATCTTCATTCATACAGTTAACGCTGAGGTCATTTGACCTTCACTTTGAAAGAGAGCCTAATTTATGTATTTAGTTGGCCTCCGTTCTTTTCTCCTTGGCTTTAAGTAATAAAGGAGTACAGTTTGTAAACAGAAACACAAACACACGCCCTGTAATTGCCTGGCAGTGTTTCCTTATAAAGTGACCATCCTGATGACATAGACTGGGCCTTTGTTAATTTTTATAGCACCGGAAATAAAAAATACGTGTTTGAAAATTTAAAACAGCATAAACGATACAGTTATGTCTGAGGACCTTCCGGTGTCTGGTACTTAGTTCAAGTGCAGAACCACTAAGGAGACCAGGCGGGGGACCCAGGCAGGGGACCGAGGCAGGAATGAGTCTACTGCACGCATCCCAGATGTGATTTCAAAATGTGATTTAGGAAAAACAGGGAGCCGTCACGGTCCCCACCCCACCCTCCCTGAGCTAAGCAGGGCCTTTGCCTCCTTCCCTAGGGGAGCAAGGCCACAAATGGAGAAAGGACGCCAGGGCTAGGAGCTGTGCAGCATTGCCGACATCACATGAGAGAGAGAGAGACAGAGAGATAGAGAGACCGAGAGAAGTCAAGCAGCGTCCTAGTTTGGCTCTGCTACTAACCTTCACTCCTCATAATTTTTCAAGTCTTGTTTCTCTTCTCTATAAAATGGGAGAGGAAAACTGAACTAGAGGACTTTTAATATGTGGTTACAATACTGTTAACCAAGTTTCAGTGTAAACAAAACAAAACAAAACAAAACACCAAGACGGTTAGGGTTTTGGAGCACGAGCACACGTCCGTAAATTAGGAAGTTGTCTCTAAGTTAACCTTAGGTTTGGTTCCCAAACAAACCAGAACTGGTTTGCATTTCAGAGCTCTCTGAGGTTGGCATGCTGAGGCTGCTTCCCCCGGGCACATCTCTTCTTGGCCAGGCAAGGAAAGCTCTTTAGAGGGATATGAGGAACCCAAGCAATAGAGGAGGTCTTTCTGTGCCCAGAATGAAAACTAGCAATTACCATTCACGAGGAAGCCCTAAGCCTTTTCATCGCTTTCAGGGGTAAAAGAAACTGTTTATAGAGTTTTAAACTCATTAAATCTGCCTCGTGTAGCGTGCGCCTGCCTCACAGGTCTTCTTCTACTTGTTTCTGGGGACAAGCGCCTGCCCCTCAGCAGTGCTTAGCTGGGATGAGCCGTCTCTGAGGCCCTGCGCAGGTACTGGGCTCACACACCCTGATTCCCGCTGTTGGAGCAGGGCCCGTGGTCAGCTCCCAAGTCCTGCGCAGGGCCTGTGGCTGGCAGGTGGGCAGGATGAACTTGTTTTTCCAAATTAGCAAACTATCCTAAGGGCCGTGGGAGCTGAGCTGGTGAATTCTATTCCTACATTTTAAAACTGTTTCCTTGGGATTGAACCCAGTTCCCATGGCTGTAAACAAATCCAGAACATTCCATGATGTCTTCCGGTGTGACTGCGAGGACCAAGAGTGATATTCACCCACACATAGATCGCTGGGTTGTTCAGGACTCAGCTTCTCCAGTAATTCTTACTCAGCTTCATTTCCTTATTTTTCTAAACTTTTGCCCTTGTGTTTCCAATTACACTCTCAGAGAAAATCTTCAAGTGGTAGAAATGGTCCTTGCATTTCTTCCTGTGTGAAAATACATCTCCATGTCTGTCTGTACTACGTAAGTTTAACCGTGTATCTCTTACCTATCTACCTACTTCCCTCCTGTTTCCCTGCACACATGTGCACCTGCATGCTCACAACACACTGAGAGCTTCAGTCCAGATTTCATATCCCCAGTTTATCATTGTAGGATATTAAACTTCTGGAACACAAGAGCCAGATGCATTTCCCGCTATTCATACGATGGCAGCCTTCCTCCTTCATGGCTGGGAGAGCTAAGAAGCAGTGAGCAGAGCTACTTGGTCTGTTGTGCTTTCCCTGTGTGCCTGGTGCCATGCTGGTCACCTGTCTGGCTCCTGTCATACCCCATGACAGAGCTACTACTGTGATTTCTCTCGTGTCAAGGGGACAGTACAGCCTGCAGTGACTGTCTGAAGTCACACAACTGGGAAAATGTTGGGCAAAGGCTCAGACCCTAGATGACAGTCTCCAAGATTTGTTCTCTCTGGCACCATGATTTGCTGTGTCCTGATTTGGTTGTAGTTTTTTGATAGAAACTTAGTTTTCATTTATTTTATTTTACTTCTTGGGCAGGGAACTATCGCATTTAGCCTTTGACCACTCTATGCTGAATGGTGCAGCATAGAACTAAAACTTACAGTGGCAAATACTTTCTCAGGTGTTAAGAGAAAAGCCAAATAAAAATAAAAACAGCAACAATCACAACAACGACAAAAACTCACCTTAACCATGTGGTTGCTTGTACAAAGGGCATTTGCTTGTATCCAAAGTTTAAAGTCCTATATTTTCCATTTACAGATATAATTGTTATGTACTCATTTTGAACCAATAATGAGGGCCCAGAGTGGATGGTGCAGACTTGACAAGATGCATACTGCAAGCAGTGCTGCCCTGTATGAGCAGGGCTACATGCCTCTCTCCTGTGGTGAGAGGTCCTGAGCTGGGCAAAAGCAGATTAGTATTGACCGTGTTGAGCTGAATTTTGGTGCAGAATGCTTTGGAGCTGGTCCCTGCATCTTTCATGGCCATCTCGATGTCCTATGAAATTCCCTAATGCCAGAGGATTGGAGCTGAGGAACTTAGCCAGAATTAACTCAGGCAGAGCTGTGGAGGATGCAGGCTGGGCTTGTGCCTGATGTCCCAGGGCTGCTCACCATGGGCTCACTCCACCTGCTCCTACAGGCTGGGCCCTGGCTTTACTCTGAACCCATCTCTCCTTCCAGAGAGCTCCGTGATTCATTTTTATGCTTGGGGTTGGGGGTTGGGAAGGGTCATTGCCATTGGTGATCTGCGTAGCAGTTCATGCTCTTACTATTTCACAGTATTTAATATGTTGCCACATGTGTAAATGTCTGTATCTGACTCTTTCCAAGTGGAAGGCAAAGATTTGAACTGAGACTCTGCTTGCAGACAGACTTGTTCACTGTCGAATAGAATCTATGGCTACATTGAAGCTGTGTTGAAGGCCCAATATATAACCTTCTTCAAGATCACTATATATTTTCAGGAGATTATGTTTTAAAAGTTAAGTTCTGGAAAGAATAATTAAAATGAGAACAATCCTCTTAATTAAATTTTAAGCATACCTGCAGCTTGTTAGTGATGGGCACAATGCTACACAGCAAGGCTCTGGAAGTCAAGTGAAAGTCTGAGATGGGACAAATGAATGCTGAATGGTGTAACTTCAACTTCAGGAGGCTAGAATAACCCAGGTGACAATCCTTAAATCATGTCACAAAAACTAGACTTATACTTAAGAGTGTGTCTGTGTTCATTCTTCACACTCTCCTCCTCCGTGAGAACTGAAACATTTTGCAGAAATTCTTTTTCCTAAAAAAAGTCCTAGTCCACTGGGGGCAAATGAAAAAAAATCACTGTGATTCTTTCCATAATCTCCCCCAAATAACTAGGTGATGTATGCGCAGGCTGGTTAAAGGGAACCAAAGTGCAGGAGTAGGCTGTAGCCACAAAACCCACACACTGGGGCTTCCTCTGAAAGCGACATCCCTTCTGCAGGTGGCAATTCTAAAACACATGTGAAATGGGCCAACCTAATTTCCCCCATCTGCCAGTAATGAATGCTATGAAAGGGACGGAGGCAACTAGTAAATTGCGTGTGCTTGTCGCTCAGGTTGTATTCATCGGTTCAAAGCATAAATTGTAGAAGTTTTATTTATGTAAGATGCACCTCACAAACTTCAAATTATTAGGTTCTGTCATATTATTGAGAAGGAAATAAACACTTGGTCCCTGTTATTTTCCTAGGCTATTGGAAGAGTTTGTAACCACATAAACAGTTCTGGAAAGGACTGGTTGTATAACATATAATAGTTATAACAGCACGGTCATATAACAGCGCAGGTTCACCCTGGAGACAGGACACCTGACCCAAGGGCTCTGGTGTTGACATTGCCTCTGTGGGCACCCTGATAAGCTGCCTCCATCTAAATGTCCTTGTCTGTTCCATGAACAGGGTGAGATCTCGTCTTACTTCAGAGAAATGTCGTAAGATCAAATACAAAAAAAAAAATATAGGCAAAAGCCTTCTGCAAATTCTAAAGTCCTTTGCAAATATCCATGATTTCTAGAATATGATATTAATATAAAATTTCTCACTCTATTGATATTTTGGGCCAGATAATTCTGTTTGAGGAAGAAGAGTGGTCTTGTGCATTGCGGGTTTTGAAATATCCCTGGCCTTAAACCCCTAGATGCTGGTAATATCCCCAGTTGTGACAACCAAAAATACCTCAGGCTTTGTTAAATGTGCTCTGAAGAGTAAGATTGTCCCCAGGTGTGAACACTGTGTTAATAGAATGCAGGACCCTCAGCTTGGAAGATAGTAATAAATAAAAGGTGGTTTTTTTTTTTTTTTTTTACAGACCGAATTCCTAGGATCTATTTTCTTTAGAAGCAGGCTGATGATTTTTTTCACTCAAAGAAGACATGAACTGAAAAGATTCATTTAAACTGTAATTTCTGAGTATCAACTGTGAGTTCATCCGTGTGTAATGTGACCACCACTACGTTGAAGGCCAGTGGAACAAGGTATGAGTGTCCACTACAATAAGATAGAAGTAAGTCAAAGTAAACCAGCAAAAGCAAGGCCCCTGTCCAAAAAGGAGCCAGGGAAGTCTGCAAGTGAAATTTCTAGTACCAAATAAAACCCAGTCCAAAGGGTGGGTGGGAGATAGGAATGTCTCGGCAAAACAAAGCAAAGCAAGTTAAAAACTTATCTGACTTTGCTAGTGTGTGTGTTTTTTAAAAAAATGACTGAGAAATGAGGTGATCAATAAGCATTCAGTAGTGCTTGTAGAAGTGATCACTTCGGGTGTGTCTTATGGTGTGAACAGTTTCCTAGGGTCCTGAGATCCTGGGTATCTTATGATTTAAGTGAGTGTCACTGAGGAGGAGAGATAAAAGCTGGGGTGATACCAATCCTGGAAATGTGGGCTCAAGGTCAATCTCCCCTACAAAGGAATACTTTGGATATATTACTTCATCTGTCAGCCTAGGTCTCCTCCTGTGTGGACTGGGAATCATAAGCTTAATGATTCTTTTGAATCTGAAGATGATTCTCCTGAATCACCATCCATAGAATATACATCTCAAGTGTCTAGTTAATAAATAGTTACGTGGTTGCAGTAGCTACGGTGTGTAATTATTAGTGGAATTAGTGCTTTTTACAGCTGATATTTATTAAGCAGATTATTTTCCAGAAAGCATGTGCTTGCATAGTTTATATTCTTTCTTAGTTCCACAAGACAACTGTGCAGAATGAACACCATTAATATTTTTCCAGGTGATGACACCAAAGCTAAGAGGAAAATGTCTTGCACACAGGAACACACACAAAATGGCAGGGTTGGAATTTGAAGCCAAGTCTTTTGGTCCCCACAGGCCACTGTCTTACCTACCCTTCCCAGCATTTCAGAGAGGGCTTGGTACATTAGCTCTGGCATGGCCTCCTGTTTGGATGTGTGTGCATTCTTCATTACCCTCTTTAAAGTGTTCTCAGCTTCAGTTACAACAGAAGGCCTCCGATTTAGAAATTTTTTTTAGTTTTGCCACGCCATGGAAGCAACACCCACTCAGTGGAAACCATGCTTCCAATTCTGAATTTTGATCTTTTCCCGGGCTTTCTGCATGGGATGTGATGTCCCCTTGAGGCACTGGGCAGTGGCAGTGGGGTGCGGCCTCGCCTGGGCTCTGTGATCATGAGAGTCAGGCCATGGCGTCTGAGCATTCTGCCTCCCCTTCTGGTCTTCCTCCTTCCCTTCCTACTCTCTCCTCCTGCCAAGCAGCGCCACCCTTCCTCTCCTGTTCTGTCAGCACCCTGCCAGAGCTTTGTTGTTTTTACTTCTCCCCCACAGTCATGCTTCTAGAAAGAATGTGATCATCTCCTTTGTGTCAGAGCAGGAACATCCGCAGAAGCTTACTGGGGAGAGGTACATATGAAGTTTTAAAAGAAGTTTAAGTCATAGAATTTACCTTATACATTCATTGGCATCTACTAGCTTCTCATGATTAATATGATCATTATGTACTGCAAAGGTGCTAATAAGAACTAAAGAAGTAAAATAACAGTAAAATAAATACAACTTTTAAAACCTGGTGATCTATCTGGTTCCTTAACAGTGTTACCTCAGAGATCTTACCATGTGTTCTGCATGCCGTGTTGATTCTGAGAGCATTCTATGATTAAAGAAAACAAATCCCGAATGGTACCTTTTGGAAATGAGCTCAGTGTTGCGGCATCGATGTTACTGGATTTAGGGGGGAAAGGAGATTTCAGAGAGTTGGAAACAGTTCTGGTTGATACATTGTGTCAACTTGAGAAGTTCAGAAGCTTAGCTGAGAGACTCAGCAGGGATTGTAAATACCCTCATCCTGTGCAAACCAGGGCAAGGAGACTCCGTGAGAACTGCCCCTGCCCTGGAGCGGGGTGGGGGTTGTATGCAATAGAAGCCAGGAGAAGAGGTTTGTTTCTCTCCTTTCACGGCTCTGGCTGCTGCTTTGAGGTGCTGCCCCAGGGCCATGCCATCCTGCCTTCAAGCCAGTTGATTCCGGACTGAAACCTCCACAACTGGAAGACATAGAAACCTTTCCTTCCCTAATATTGGGCATCAGAATTTTGTCTCAACAACAAAAGAATCCAAAACAATAACTATCCTTTTTTATTGTCTCAAGGGTGAAACCACATCTGAGGGGTAGACGAAGAATTTGGAGGTGAAATGGAAACTCCTTCCACTGGGAGAGGAAATGTTTGGCTGCTATGATTGTAGACTTACAGCCCAAGACAACAGTTAAAACTTGGCCCTAGAATCAGAGTCAATGTCCTCTTACCCCGTGTCCTTGTCCTATGCCCCATGAGGGTACCAAGGACAGTTCCTCCACCTACCCTATAAACCGCTTGACTGATCTGCTTCCATATGCCAAGATCCTATAAAGGTTCATCGAATTAGGAAAAACGTCCCAAGTTAAAGGAAGGAAAAGTTAAATTTTTGTGGGACGTCATGTTGAAAAAAGATGGCAGAAAATAAAAGTCATTCCTGCATCCTCAAGAAAACATGTGCGCACACATACATGTGCTTTCACCCATGTGTACACATAGGTGCACGTATTTAACTCAAAGCTACAAGTGAGTCTCTACACTGCATGTGTCTATGTCTGTATTTCAATATAGAAGAAAGCTACACCAAAAGCTGTTAGTTTCAATTTTTGCCTCAGGCTAAATAGAGGTAATTTAGCTAATTTTCTGCAAGACTTTCTATTCATAGAGTTTCAGTCCTCTTCAAAGGGCCTACCAGTTTAAAGAATAACACCCCACACACATTTAGCTTCAGACAGATTTATCAGCCAGTGTTTGATGGAACATTCACTCGGAAGTCTCTGTGGTGAACCCTGTGAGCTGATGTGTACAATATAAGCCAGGAGAGGAGGTTTGTTTTTCTCATCAGCTCTGAGAAATCCTGCAAGGTGATAGCAGTTTCCCCTACTGTTTCCCCATTGTCACGGTCACTTCACTCTCACTGTTTCACTAACATTACAGCTGATCATAGGAACACACCTGGAAAACTGAGATGCACAATCACCATGTAGTGCATGTGATAGCAACAAAGGGCTAGAAACCGAGGTTACCAGGCAGGTCTGTGACACCACGACAAGCTACGTTACTTCCCCAGCCTTGTGTTTCCATGTGGAAGATCTAGAAAAACATATCCAGTCTCCATCCCTACTTCTCACTGGGTCTTCTGTCCTCAGTACCCTCATGGGGCTGCTGGGACAAGGACACGGGGTAAGAGGACATTGACTCTGATTCTAGGGCCAAGTTTTAACTGTTGTCTTGGGCTGTAAGTCTACAATCATAGCAGCCAAACATTTCCTCTCCCAGTGGAAGGAGTTTCCATTTCACCTCCAAATTCTTCGTCTACCCCTCAGATGGTTTCACCCTTGAGACAATAAAAAAGGACAGTTATTGTTTTGGATTCTTTTGTTATTGAGACAAAATTCTGATGCCCAAAATTAGGGAAGGAAAGGTTTGTTTATCTTCCAGTGTTAATGTGGCCTCCAGTTTCTTTATGAAGAGTTACATTTTATGCCATGTTGTCTGATGCAAAAGCACAGTCCTGTCGCACACATCCTAAGCCCTGGTGAAACATTAAGGTAGTTGGCTCTGGGACAATACCCAGGTGTGCTTGGAGGCTCCAGGCCTGGCCAGGAGGGAACCGAACCCTGGTGAACTCTTTGAAAGCCCTGAGGTTATCACAGACTCCTTGAGACAATTGCCTCAGGTCAGAGACCAGCATCTTCCATAATTGATTTTTCTCCTCTTAGAAAACTTCCTATTCTTGCGCTAAGTTTTTTCTCATGAAACTTGCCTGTCATCTCAGCTGAAAATGGAACAGATTGGAAGAGGTGATGATCTACAGAAAGATGCCTACATGTCTTGGATGTCCCTCCAAGCATCATTCACATGCTTACTAGAGTGCTTGTACTTGAGGATAGCCACACTCTCACGGCAGTGTAGTTGCAGCTGTGAAGGCAATTCCATTATAAAGCCCGTTTCCAGATGCTCATGACAGCCTTGGGGGAAATCGCTCTTTAGGCTGAAATTTCTCATATCCATTCTCACCTTAGAAAGTGACATTCTTGTTTTGAAAGTCTGGCAGAGAGCTTTGAGTCTGTGATTTCATAAGTCCTCTCCAATGGCGCCTCAGGGGGGCAGTGCGATGAAGATTTAGTAGATGCAGGTTTGGGAAGTTGAGGGTCCTTGTCTGCATGATAGTTGGGGGTTGAGCTTCCATGATTGCCCAGTAAACTTTAGCCTGAGTGGATAGGGAATATCACATGTGACTTTAATTCTCTGATTTCTGGGTAATGAAATTAATTCCAGGAGCAGCAGTGAAATGACTCTGCAGGGAAAACTTGGATTTGATTTTTCCACATCTGTCGAGGCATCCAGTGTTGAATTAGACACGATTCTACAGCTATGGTCTGGCTCCATGCTCTTTCCCCTCTTTGCGCCGGTCACTGCTCCTCTAGCCTGAAGTCTCTTCTCTGCTGGATTCTAACACAGCTCTAATCTTGCTCTGAAATCTAACTCATAGACCACATTCTCCGTAAAGGTTTCCACCTGTAGGACCTTTGTATCTGCGTAGCTTATTTGAATGACTAACATCATGCTCACTGGATTTTCCCTCCTGTGATACTTCTTCTGTCTTCTGTTTATGCCTCTTCCTTCTTTAGCTTGCGGCTTCCTGAGCACGTTAGGGTACTTCATGCGCATTGGGTGCCCAACAAAAATTTGTTAGACTGATTCGCTTACTGGCACCAGGTATCAGACACCTGTTATATGCCTAGTACTCTTCAAGGCAATAGTTGTATGTTTAGAGATTTTGAACAGAAGTGTCTAAATGGATATGATTCTTGCCCTCTGCGTGTATACATGTGTTGTGTGGTGTGTAACAAGGAGGTAGACAAATAAAAAGCAGCAGATCAACATGAGATCTGGCAGAAGGGGTTCAGCACTGGACCCACTTTGGAAAATGCCTTTCAGCCACTGTGATTGACAATGGTGGAAGGTTTGTGGGAACTTCTTTTCTGGATCTCTTGGAATCATTAAGGTAATAGCATTTTTTAAAAAAGAGCTATTAGTAGAGGTTAATCCAAACTGCATTCTCTAGTAGTTTTCAAGTTGTTCTTAAAATAAATCCATTTGTTAGTAACCTATGGCAAAAGTTAGTTCTTCTAGCAGCAGTTTGGGGGTGGGATCTTTCATATCCTTTTTTAAAAACGGGTGGAATACACTGTGCTCTCACTCATGTGAGATTACTGAAGAATAAGGATAAGTTGAAATACAGATATGTCTTAAAATTAAGCTTTAAAATATCTCTTCTCCCCCATTTTTAGCATTTTTATTAGCGATGTTTTCCCACCGATTGATTGTAAATGCGCCTTGTCTTTTCATGTGTCTGCTGTATTGAATCTGAAGTTGGCTCTGCTGAGGAGACCCAGCCTGACAGGGAGGATGTGGACAAATGACCAGAGCCAGCCCTTGGCCCTTTGATTCTTTCTACTGGGTTGTTCCTAAAATGACACCAGGAGCCGGCCCGTGAAGGAGCTCTCGTAAGCTGGCTCTATGATTCTTGTGTTTGCTATCTGATTACTGACCCATCCATCTCTTTGGACAGAGTGCCTTTCCGATCAATTTTCAAATGGATTTGGGCATTGGAAGATAAGCCTCAGCCTCTGTGTTTAAATCCAACTCGGGGTTTGAAAGCAGGCATCCTGCTCATTGGGATAATTAACTAAAGCTTATCCCACTTTATCCTAAATCCCCGGTGACCTGCGTTAGGTGTAATGTGCCAAGAGTTGTGATCTGAAGGTGGAAACAATCAGAGTAGATCGGCAGTGTCTTGCCAGCCTTTCAGTGCTGACTTTCCCTCCCCAAATCTCCTCCTCCGTGACCTGATCGTTCTACCTGGTCATGAACCTGGGTTCAATGTTCTTTTTTAGCACAACTGCCAGATGCAAGCTTGGCATGAGGACCCTAGTGGAGAGGAGCGCTGAGACCAAGCTAATCAGCAAGCTTCTGGCTCACCTTGAAGGCAGCCAGTGCTCCATCCATGTGACCTTGAACATGTTAGGTGTGTGCATGCACCAAACATGCCCTTTCTCCAGTGGTGTTCACTGGGCTACCCCGAAAACTCCTTCTCCCTTGTTCTCTGCTTTTCCTTGCCTCTGTCTGTTTCTCTGTCTGTCTGTCACACACACACACACACACACACACAAGGGTATGCCTGAGAATGCACACACACACATGCAGAGTCAAGGGAAGGGAAGGCAGAGAAGTAACAATGGAATCCAACAATAATGTCTGAATCCTCAGATAGAACAAAGCCCTTCTGTTCCACTCTCTATTCTATCCTTAGCTTCAGAAGGAAGAAACAAACACAAGAAAATGACCCAACTAATTTCACAATTACAGAATAAGGTGAAATGGCACTGAAACGGTGAGGAAGAACCGCTTTTTATATTGGCAAGCGTTACCTCTATATGGCAAACACACCTTCTTCTCCTTCCATTCCACTCTTTTGACCTCTGCCGTTATCTCTAGATTTATCAGCTGTACTAGATGGTTTTTTCACATCAGTAAGCACCATCCAAAAATCTAACAAAGAGTCAGAGAAAATAAATCAATGTCCACAAACAACTGACCAATTTTGGCAAGTAGAATTTATTCATAAAAGCTACAGTTCGCTGGGGACTCTCTTGTCTTGCATCCACGATGCCCTTGATTCAGACACCAGCGTGGTGAGCGCCAGGTGGCAGCCAAGATTGGAAGATGCGCATTGTTCCACTGCACCTTTGTTCCCCGAATGCCTGTGCTCGCCCTCTTTTGAAAATCTCAGAGGTGCACTTTATTCCAGAAATTCTGTACAGTTGTTATTCTACTAATTGAAGAAATTAAAGTTGAGCAGGCTTTTCCTTTTCTTTCAGGGGTGAGGTGGTACAAAGGAAGACTGTCCATCTTGAGGATAGGCATTGAGGATTCTTAGGGCCTTCCGATCGTGCGGTATCGCTGCTTTTCAGAGGCTGTGCTCATGCATTGGCTAAAACAATCTTAGCAGAAAGGCTTCCATATTTCATCTTTGCATTCTGCCCAGGATTAATTGCATACTTTTTACCCAGAGGGACTTTGTGTTTCCTATTCCCTGCCAAAGCTAGCAATATTCTGTTTCAGATCTCTCTCTTATTATCCAGTTTATATTATTGTTTACACTGAGAGGAATTTATCTTCTCTTCTAGAGAAAAGCCTGCTTATGAGATTGGTGCAAGAGGCTACATGCTTTGCTGCAGGTGAAGAAGAGAAAGAGGAAGAAGAAAAGGTGAAGAAGGGAAAAAAGGGAGGAAAGAAACCCTGGCAGAGTCTCTAGGCCACAGCTGTGTGGGACGGTGGTAAATATAGAATGAATGCATTATTTTACCAGTGACCAAGGGCTCCAGACCTGAAAACACGGAGTCATCGAGTGCACTGACGATAATTAATTGACAATTATAGTTTGCCCTCAAAACTCTGCCTTTGTAAGACAATGTCAAAGCCCTCAATAAAGCCTCTTGCCCCCCATGGAAGGAAGCGAGCATTGGAGGCACCATTTTCTAGCACTGAGTGGAAAAATCATGGAGGAGGTCAGTGGTTCTTCCAGTGACCTGTTATTCTGCAACTGACACTCAGTGGGGAAGAAAGGAGCTTTCAGTCAGTTTACCGGGGTCTGTGTTTATGCCACTGAAGTGGTGGGCAGTGACCTGTCCGAGTGGCCAGGGTGTTCTGTGGGCAATCAGTGGTTAAGCTAACACCAAGCCCGCTGTGCTTATGGTTCATGCATCTCTTTCTCACCTGTGCTGGCCGGCTGGTTGGCAGCCTCTTAGCTGGCCAGAGCATGGAAAATCCAGGCTTCCTGTTCTGAGAGCAAGCTGGGTTGAACTCTCCTGCACAGACAGTATTTAATTTGCGGTGGCTTGATGAGGTTAGTCACCTTGCTCTGCACCATTGTTGTGTTCTCCTGATGTACTCTCCTGTTGCCAGATGTACTTTCTGTTGGTGCCTTGTCATTTGGGGCTGATGGAGAGGGACCCGGGAGGAACAGGGGAGAGCCATGCATGTCTGTCTGGGTGGCGCTGCCTTGCCCTTTCCTGCTCACCCTCCTGCTGGTCTGCCATTGGCAGCTGCTGCTCCCCTCCTCCCTGAGCCCCCTCGATGGGAAACAGGAAAGATTAGCTCTGCTTGCATCTCGTGCCAGGGCTGTGTCATGGATTAGGCTGGCAGAGGGACCAAACGGCTTCATCTTCAGGAGAAGGAGACTCTTGCAAAGTCACCTTGCAGCACCCACATGCTTCTGAGTCACCTTGGGAAACCACCTCCTGGCTCCATTCATTGATACCTGGGGTTCTGGTTTGTAAGGGTGATTCTTAAACTTTTCCAGTACAGGCACTGTGCATGCATGCGTGCGTGTGCGTGTGTGTGCGTGTGTGTGTGTTAGTTTATGTGTGGGGGATGTGTGCATGTGTCCAACATTTTGTAGCATACGCCCTTTGCCAGTTACCCTGTGTTAAAATTTCATGTTACTATTAGTCCTTTTAATTCTTACTCTGTAGGGAAATACATAACGACAAGCAGCTATTATAAATTCAGTAACGATTTTTGTGTAGAACTCGTTTTACTTACAACAATATATAATGCACTTGAAAATAAAACAAGTGTGGCTCTGTGTGCAAATCACTATTTTTTTTCAGGCCAGAGATGACACTTAATGTGCACGCAGATTTGCATCCCCTTGCAGTAACTCCATATCCTTCAAGGGCACTTGGCTCATAAATCGGAAGCTTGTGGTTTATAACAGAAGACATGTTAAAGTTGGGGTGACTAAGTCTGCAAAGATTCCTTGAAATAGAGTTCACACATTCCCAGCTGTTTGGACCATTTGGGTGAATTTCCAACACTGGGGTGTCCTGTCCTTCCTGTAGAGAAGCAGAAGCTTCTTTGTGGTATCTACAGCCCATGTTTGAGAATATGCTTTGAACCCTTGGGGACACCCCTCCCATCGGCTGCTTCTTGTTTCCTGTTACCATTAGATTTATTTCATGTATATTTTCCCCCAAAGCTATCAAACTATTTTGCTAAACAACTATGAAACGCCTCGCAGAAGTCATGTAAAACATGACACATTCATATTGCATCCACAGTGGCTTATAAAAGGTGACCCCCTAAAATAAATGTCTGTAAATATACTCTATTTGAATGAGAATTCTTCTTCTCTTACACTATTAAGGTACAGGAAGCCAACAAAGATATCTAAAGAGGATTCAGATCCCCTAGAAATCATTGAAAAGAGAACAGATTGTTGTGCAGACCAAGAATAGCTTGACGCCATGCTGGTTAGCATGTATTTGGCTCCTGCTATGCCAATATATTTACACAGATTCAATAACAAGATACATGAAAAATGCATATATTACCACTTTGGTTGGCTTCTGTTTTCTTCCTGGGGATCATGCAGAGTAGTTATCTTTATTCCCATTGTGAAGAAAACACAAGCTTAGTGTGACATGCTCAAGGTCAAGAGCTGTCAGTGGCAGAACTGGAGGCTGCCACCTGAGATTAGAAGCCCTGGCTGTAGCTCAGAAGATCTGCTGTAAGTCTCTGTTCTTCCTAGGAGAGACTGGAGAAGCACAGCGTGTTGCCCAGTTGGGAGGATTGTCAATATGGGTGTCCTTCAGGCAGAGAGCTGCCTGGCCTGTATGGGTCTCCTGCCTCGCCTGCTTCCCAGGTTATGAGGGCTCTGTGTGACCCACTGGAAGGTTCTGCTCCCAAGGAACAAGACAGATGCTTTAGAGAGTTTTGACCGAGGTGGTCCTGCAGAAAGGAATCCGAGTCTGCTGTTGCTAGTGAGGAAAATGTCTCAGAGCAGAGGTTTCATTTCCAGACATGTCACCACTGAACTTTTCACGAGATTCTCAACTTCTCCGAATCATAGTTTCCATCCTGAAGTTGATGACTCATTCATTCATTCACCAGATACTTTCTAGGTGGTCTTCACTGCCTTTTAAGAACTCAATACAAGGGCAGATGAATAAAAAAGTTAATTCAGTATAGAAAGTAGAATAATAAAGATCTGGAAAATTGCTGTGCAGATCTAGTGAAATCAAGGAAAGCTTCAAAAAGGAGGCATCATTTGAATTAGAAGAACTAAAATTGAACAGGTGGGGAATTAAATTCAATTTTACTGGTGTGTGTGTGTGTGTGTGTGTATTCATACTATGTACCAGTTGCTGTGCTAGGTATGCTTTTTGTGTGAGATGGTGACTAAGACAAAGACCGTATTCTCAGAATGCTAAGTGTGGTGGGAGGGAACTCACTGGCAACGTACAGCATTAAGAAGCGCAGTGATCGCACACAGGAGGGCTCTGATTCGATCTAGGGCAAGGGGAGAATTTCAAGCAGAGAGAACAGGTTGTGTCAAGATGATAAATCAGGAAAGAGCACAGCATGCCCCAGCACAGTGCTTCTGGGTAACAATGTAGATGGTTGGTTTGGGGAATGATTTAAGGAGCTGGCAGTGTGACAAAATCTCACCTGGCTTCCTTCCCTCCTGCCCAGGGCCTGGATCGTCATTTGTCCAGTGCCCATGTACACCGTGTACTCTACCCGGCCACTAGTCACTTTAGCCATTTGATTATCAGATAGACTGTGGCATTCCAGTGCATGTGTGCGAGCCAGACTTATTTTACTTAAAAACAACCCCAGAGCTCAAGAACAGCGATGCTGGCCATTTGGATATGCCAAGGAGAAGCCAGGAAGGATTTGCTTTAGTGCCCTCATCATGACAGGCAGAAGGGTCAGTGAGAAAACATGGAGAGGAGAGGAGGGAGGTTGCATTTGCATAACTGTTGTGATAGTGCACTTTAAAATTATTTGACTGATATAATCATTGTTACTAATCTCTTACTGTGGCTTATTCATACATTAAACCTTATGACAGGAAAGTATGTATAGGAAAAATTCTATGTGTGTATTTGCATCATTTCTAGAGTCTACCAAAAGTGTATACAGACTTCAGCAAAAAGAAACATGGATGAATATTTTAATACTAAATTTATGGAGCCAGCATGAGATTAATATAAGTGACCTTTGGCCTCTGTAATTACAAGAGGTGCTCACAGTGGTGGCCGTGAGCTTCCCAACATTTATTAGTACAGCAAACTGCTTCTTGGGTAACCTTGATCATTGAGATTGCTGCATTGCATTTTCAATTTCTTCGCTAAGTGTCAACAGAATAGTGGGTTTTCTGTGATGTACAACACCCTCTAGGGCTCCCCGTATGAGGGTGACACCATCTGTTGTAAAAAAGTCATACTATTTTTCTTTTCCTGAAGTGTGTACACATTTTTGGCAATATCTATCTATCTATCTATCTATCTATCTATCTACTTACCGATCTATTGACCTTTTTGGGGTGGTACTATCCATGGTTTCAGGCATCCCTGAGAGCTTTAGAATGGGCCCCTGTGGATGAAGGGTGAATGACGTAATAACCTGGGGAGGAAGACACGGGCAGGTAGAAGGGTGACCATGGAGGAAGATGCTGCAGTGGTGGCAGGGGAGGGCTTGGAAGTGAGAAAAGGGGTGAACTGGGAATTGGGTCTGAGTTAGAAGACAGAATTATAGATTGATGGGGTCGGGGGTGAAAAGAGGATTCGCGGATGTTTCATACGTTTCCCTTCGGGAAGACTGGGTGCAGTCCGAATGCAATGTAGCTTTGGAAAGGACAGCAGGAAGGGCAGTTCTGACGGAGAGGTCGAGTCCACATCGGGACACATTTGGGGGTGCCTGCTGGCTGCTCCCGTGCTTGCGTCCACTTGTAAAGCAGAGACTCATGATCAGACCTTATGAGAAGGGAGGAAGAAGACGTTTGGATTGGTAGTCACAGAACTTGAAGGAGAAGAAGGGAGAGGCGAGGATAAATCCCTGGGAAAGGGAACAGGAAGAGGGCAAATGCCTTGTTGGGCTGCAATCACGGGCTAGGGGTGCAATCAGGAGAGGCCCGCACCTCCCGTGTCAACCTCCGTGAGGCTGCTCTCGGGGCTGCTGAGATGGGGCGCGATGCGTGAAAGCTAAAACGTGAAATGCTGGGCAAATGTCACCCGTGTGTCAACAAATGTTGCATATGTCTGTGTTTTTCTCTTCCCCTCCTCTCCCTCTCACGTACTCCCAAACACCATTTCAGCAGCCAGTTATTCTTGAAAGGAAGCCAACTTTTTTGACCATCCATATCCCCGCCATGCTGCTGGTCTGGCTTTTAATTTTTTGTTTGTTCTTTTCCACACTAAGAAAGCCTTGCCACCTCCACTCTGTGCATTTTTCATGTCTCTGCATCCTTTGGGACTTGGTTGGAATGTGTCTTCCTCCGGGAATCCTTTCTGATTCTCATTCTCAGCAATTCCTGCCCCACCCCACAAGCCCAAGGCTGGGCCAAAGTGGTCTCCCTCTGGTCTTCGTACCTCATCCTGTTTGCATCTATTATCTGTGTCTAGCACATTCATTCTGTGTTCTGTTTTATAGGCAAGAGGACCCACGCCTCCTTTCTCTTAGAATCCCCACATTCTAGCCCAATGCTGGATATTTGATATAGTTTCAATAAATGGTTGAATAAAAATGAACACATAAGATTCTGGCTGGGTGTGGTGGTGCTCACTTATTATTCAAGCACTCTAGGAGGATGAGGCGGGAGGACTGTAAATTCAAACCCAGTGTAGGTAACTTAGGGGACTCTGTCTCAAAATTTAAAAAGGACTGGGCTGTGTGATACCCAGTAGGCAAAATAAAACCAACCAATCAACCAACCAACCACCCACCCAACCAATCAACCAACAAAAAAACAAAACAAAACAAAAAAACCCCAGACCTTCAGGTGCTGTTTTACTTTCCTAGAAATCAGACCTCTTGGACTTGTCTTCTCTGAAGAAAGCATTCCGTGGGGAGCTGTGACTGAATCAGCTGATAGCGCTAATTAAAACACCCAGCCCACATATATGTACATCCAGAAACAGCACCCCAGGGAGGAGGACTCCGGGTAGGAATCCATCCCCAGGGCTTTTTCCTGAGCCCAGCTGTTTGGAAGCACTTGGCAGTGTGGTCACTTGATGGGATTATTTCTGGTTGGTAAGTGTGGGTGGGTAAGCGGGTGAGGGACATGGGGTAGTTGGTGCAGAGGCTACAGGAATGAAAGAAAGTGAAAAAAAAATCCCTAGGAACCTCATCAAGCTTGAGGTTAGAGAATAAGAACAAGGAAAACATGTCTGATAGTTGTGTTTCCCTTTGATGACCTGACTTTAATGTCCGACGCAGTATCTTGCCTCAAACACAAATTCATGGGCACAGACCTTAAACAAATGAACTCAGCAGCCCTCGGCCTGTTAGAGCTGAGGTTTAACACCTTCCAGTCCCCAGGTTTGACACGGAAGAACACTATGGCTCATCTGGCAATGAGCCCTGTCTTCTAAGAATCTGAAATGCAGTTCAGAGGAGTGGCGGTTACTGGGAGCTGCAGCGGGAGGCAATGGACTCTCACCCCAGCTCTGGTACAGGCCGGCTGTGCAAGCTTCTATGAATTGCTCAACTTCTCTGAGACTTTGCCTCTTCATCTTTAAAACTGGAAATTCTGAACTAACAGGTCCCTAGGGCTCCTTCTTCTGTAATGACTATAAAATGCTCCTCTCCTGATTTTACAGATGTGGATGTGTGCTAAGTTCATGTTCGTGCAGGGAAAGTGAGTCAGCCGCTGGAGTGTCTGTGGCGGGCCAGGCCCTGGCTTCCTGGTTTGGGCCACTGTCTTTTCTTAGCACCCCGCCCTGGTTTCTTCTGTTCCTGCATCCCCAATGTGTTGTTTATTTAGCTGAGTCTTTGCTATTTTTCTCTCTTGGCCTGTGATGATTTCCATCCCCTTGATCTGCTTTTGACAGTGCTGCCGGGCAATTGTGAGCATCCTAAACCTGTCATGATACATACACAGAGAGGAGAAAACAGGAAGATGAAAATTTGATGCATTGATGCAGCTACACAGTCATTGAGCTCAGCGAGCTCTCCGTAGTTGCACACACGCCAGCCAGGATGACTGTCCGAAGTGACTCCCAAAGTGCCTACAGTAACAGTGGAAGGTTTAACCTTGCCACACGTGTGCCCTGCACAGTGGTCTTCAGTCGGATTCAGTCAAAGGCAATGACTCTGTAACTCTCTTGTTCAATATTATCAGAGACGACATGCCTTTTTTTTTTAGCTATAGAGGGGATGACCAGAGTCTCAGGGAGCTATGTAGAACTGAGATCTCTGCAGCTTGTGGAGTGACAGTGTGTTATACCAATAGTCCTTGAAGTAGGCCCTTAATTTTGCCTGAGTTTCTTTCCAGATTTTTAATGGCTACTACTCTCACAATTCAGCTTTCATTATTTCTGTCTAAGGGAGCTGGTGGGGACTCAGTGAATAATGGCAATCAATAAGTATTATTCAACAGCCTCAATGCCTTTAATAAATATGTATTACATGCCTACTGTGTGCCAGTCCCATCTTCTGGAGGCTGTAATGACAGGCCTTGGACCCTGGCACTCAGAATTTTGAGTCTAGTATGAGATACAACCCAAAGGAGAGAGAATTTATCACCAGAACTGTGGAGGAGGGACAGAACGCTGAAGCTGAGAGAGACAATGTTCAACTCTTCCTTGGGAAGTTAGGCAAGTTTCTTATTGGAGGGGATTGTTAATATGGAGAGGGGGTACAGTTGGGAGGGAGGAGAAGATTCCAGCTGCATGACGTGGAAGGGCATTGTCTGGTGGCTGTGGCACAGTGGGGGTGTAAAGAGGTTGAGATGGGAGGTGCCTCTCTCTTTGGGCAGGATGATGTCAGTGGTGCACCCTGGGAGAGGATAAAGGATGGGAAGGATGGGGTCACCAAGGCTCCAGGTTCCACAGTGGTGGAGGCATTGCCCCTACCTCTGCCCACAGGATCTCCTCTGAAATGTAGGACTCAGAACATTCAAGGGTTATGCAATTGATGAGTTTCAAAACAAAACCAGGTTCCAAATCATGGTCCCGCCTCAAACTCATGTTGGGGCTTCATTAGCCAGTGTAGTCACCTCAACGTGGAGGAAACTTCAAAGTTGGGCCTTAGCTGACAGAGATTAGGTCACCGAGATGCTACTCTCACGAGTGTATTAAGGCTGTCATGCTGGAGTGGGTCAGGTTCGTTAGCTCATTAAGAATAAGGAGCCTGGCTTCCCTCTGGTCTCGTGTGGCCCTGGTCCTGTGCAAGCTCCTTCTGTGTTGACCACTTCACCTCCTTTTCCCCTCTGATTTTCCACCATGTTATGATACAGCCCAAGGGTCTTCACCAGGCAAGTGGCCCCATCAGGCCCTCCGGCCAGCAGAATCATGTGCCAAGGGAGTCTCTTTCTTTACACATTGCCCAGCATCAGGTGTTCTGTTACAGCAACACAAAACATGGGTACAGAAATGTCTTCCTTGCACACCTGGCATAAAGGTTAAACACAGAACTACCAAGGTCTTCTGTTTTTGTTAATGCAAGAATACTGCGGGCTGCTAACATGGTGCTCTGGTTTGTGCTTATATTCTCTGATCAATTTTCGTGCCTATATACAATACAGAAACCATTGTTAATCTTCTATTATCTTGTTTTGAAATTCTCTATCTTTGCTTTTATTGTTTTTTCCCTGTAAACTAAACTAAACTAAACTAAACTAAACTAAACTAAACTAAACTAAACTAAACTGGGGGCTCTGTAAATGCAGTGCATGGGTTCCCATAGACCAGCAACTCTCCTTGAAGGTCTATCTCATGAGATCCGATAAAACAGGAACTGAGGAGGAGGGAGACAGTTCTTTCCTCAATATTCAAAAAGTCACACTTATGCAAAAGAGTGACCCTGAGCAGAGCATAAATTAAGGCATCAGACACAGAACTGAAGTAATGTGCTTGTCCCGGGGCCCTCTCCCCAGGGCTGCGTGGGGATGTGTGGCTGCAGAGGGAGATAAATTGAAAAGCAACCAGGTGGGTGTTTGCTGGATATTGTTTGAAGTGTAACCTCAGTTACATTCAAGTTCCATAACAAACGTACTGTGGAAAATAATGCTAATACTAATAGTATCAACTATTATTTGCTGAGCTTGATGAGACATGAGAGGCTTTATGAAATCTAGTTTTTCTAGTTGATTTTGATCTACTTTCCACTGCTGGGACAAAATACCAGACATCCTCCATTTAAGGGAAGACATATTATTTTAACTCAGTTTCTGAGGTTTTCTTTGATGGCTGACTGCCTCCCAGGCAGAGATACGGTAGAAGGGCGTGGCAGAGGGGGCCCGTCACCCTCTCTGGGAAATGCCCGAGAGAAAGGGGGCAGTGACCACATAGTGTCTCCAGGTTCAGGTCCCACAACTCACCTACCTACCCCCAGAAGTGTGCTGCCTAATCTTTTGGATGTCTCAGGACAATCCAGTTGATAATCAAGATCAATAATCATGTAACAGAAAATGCCCCTCACCACCCCTGCCAGTAGACTTCAGTCTCTCAGTTGCCAGGTGACAGTTCCTCTTCCTGTTCTGGTTGCTTCTGTCTCTTAGAAATGGCCAGTCACTGTGATGCATAGCTGGTCACTATGGTGCACATTGCATAAACCAATCCCCAGTGGACAAGCCATTCTACGTCTGTACTTCCTGCCTGCTTATCCCAGATAAGCCCCAGACCACCAGAGCTCAGGGCCTGATATCCTGGGAATGATCCCGATCAGTGCTCATCGATGTGGATAAATCTGCTTCCAAATCCTGGGTGTCATTTGGTGTTTCTGCTCCTCATTGCAATCACAGTGACATATTTATTTTATTTACATTATTTAGTATGAGCTTCACAAATGCCTTACAAGGTTAATATTGATTTTATGGGTCAGGAAACTGAACCACAGCATGATTAAGTACATGTCTCAGAGTCATTTGGTTCTGGAGTTAAAATGCTAGGATTTAGGCTTCAGGCTGCTGAGTCTGAGCAGAGAAATGCAAGAATGAAGGACTTACTCCGAAACTCTGCAGCAAGCCTTGGTCTTAGCTCTTCCAGGGAGAGCCTGGTCTGTTGAAATTCCAGTTCTTGCTGCTTTCAGTAGCAGGAGGACAAGAAGAGGTAGAGTGGTCCATAATTGAGATTGAGAGTAGCAGACCAGCCCTGCAGAGTGGAGATAACTCTCTATAAACAGCCGTCGAGTGAAGTAACGCAGCAAAAATATAATGAAGACTGTCCTCCGAGGCTGTGATGGGAAGGCCTGCTCCACTCACCCCTCTGACGAGTGCTGGCTGATAACTATTTGTTACTGCTCAGAGTGACGGGCAGTAATTACTGGGCAGAATTTTAGCCTGAAAGTCAAGATGAGGGCGATTGGAGCCAGTGTGCTCTGGTTCCCTCCTCTCCCAGGGTTCAAGTCTGTAGACAGAGGATAGCGGATCCCCTTGGACCTAGAGGAGATGAATTTTTGAATTCTAGGTCCTATCTCTATAGAAAAATCACAAACAACTCTGTCTGTTACCCAAACTGACATTTTCAAATGTTTTCAATACAATGTCCAAGGCAGGACCATTAGAAAAAATAGATTGATACCTCCAGTGCCTCCTTAGAACAGAACCATTCCGAGAGCTCCAGCCCAGCACCTTAGTTCATACTGGCCTAATCCCATGGGAAGACTCTAACTCCACCTTGGATACAGAATGGGTTTTTAAATTTCCATCTTAACTTGTATTTTCATTTCTTGACTTGGCTCCTGTTGCCTAAACCTCGCTGTTTTTATTTCACGGCTACTGCTATTTTAGATTTGTGAAGTCATTTCTATTCTTAAGTGAGGAAGTGTGGTCAGACAGTAAGAGCCCGCAGTCAGGAGCTCTAACATCCCCTCGGGCACATGAGATGTGCAAAGCTAGATCCAGTTTCCCCACTTTGCTCTCCAGGACACAGCTATACCCATTGCCCTTAGAGGACATCACGGGGAGCCAGAGGCTGCTTAGGAGAGTCTTTGTGTAGGTGTTGCTGATACCTCCAGCTTTGTGCCCAGAGTCAGGGAGTCACACTAGGGATTGGAGCGGACAGAGCCTGCCCAGTGCAGTGTACTGGTACTGAGATTCCCAGAACTCAGATATGAGACATCTTTGTCTGCTGTGCCCAGGCAGCCAGATTGGTTCTATATGCCCTCCTAGACTGCTGGACTCCTGGCCTCACCAATTTTTTTTTGTGTGTGTGTGTTGGGTCTCACTATGTAGTCAAGGTTGACCTTGAACTCACTGTGTAGTCCAGGCTGCCTTGAACCTGTGGTGATTCTCCTGACTCAACCTCTCCAGTGCTAGGATTGCACAGATAAGCTACCATGCCCAGCTCTGGTGTCACCTACAGACCTACAGACCGATATCAGCCACCCTGGTTGCTGAAGACAGTGCTCAGCACACACAGCAACACACATTCTTGTCCCAGGTCTTGCAGACTTGCGAAGGCACTTGGTGAGCCACCGCATCTCTCTCTCATTCCTGTTCCAACTATAACTGGGAAAATGCTTTCCTGTCTTCAAATGCATGGGCACCCAAGAGGAACGGAGGTTGAGAGCTAAATCCACTATTACTATTCTACATGGGCCTGTTGTTTATTTTCTATGGAAGCTAAATAATAGATCTAAACTGTTTGCTATTACTTTAAGGAGCTGCTAGTGCATCATAGAAATCTTTGAAAACATTTTCTTTAGGTTCATGACTCTACTTCAAATACAGCCATTTGCTCCTCTCTTCCTGTTTTTCCCAAAATGTTTGCAAGGGCAAAGAATGTTGTGTGACCAGGACTTTCAGGGGCAGTTTTTCTTTACACTCCTGAGCCAGAGTGTTCCAATTATGTCAGAGAATGAACTCTATGGTCACCTGTCTCACTCCTAGGGACTTTGGTCCTTTGCAATCACTTAATATTTTGCCCAATATCCTCCCACAAGCACTGCAAAGACACTTAGCCAATGCTGGAAGATATCTGATGACAGATTTAAATTGGCCCTGTGTCATGATTCTACTTCTAGACCATGAAACCAAGAATTGGTACTCCAAGGGGAAGAAAAATTAAATTCATTAAAGGTCCATTACCTAATTGTTTAATCATATAATTTTGCTTTTGGATGAGAACTTTTTATTGATCATTTATTCCTACTCCATGTTATTATTGCTGGTGAAATGCTTGCCTAACCCAAGGTCATCTGGGTAGGTGGTGACAGGCTTAAGTCTGGGAGCAGACATTCCAGTCTAGGACTCTTATCCCCTCTCCCTCTACTGATGATTTCTGCATGAACTAGGAGAATTTAATCATTTTTTTGTTTTGTTTTGTTATTTGGATGACACACATATTAGGAAATTTCTATACAAAGACCAGTGCAGGGAAAAAGATTTCACTAGTTTCTAATAATGACACACTGTAACTCAGAGGGTTAGAGACCACCAGGCTACATCTGTGACGTCCTACACTCTCCAAAGCAGCAATTCTTATCCAGGAATTTAAACATCAGCCCTCAGAGGACCTTTTTAGAACTTTTAACTTGATGTTGAATAACAGCTTTTTTGGGGTATTTGCAACATGTGCATTTTTGTGCAATCTCCACTGTGGAGTCTGAAGAGGGTCATCGTGAAGAATCGCAGCTCTGCAGCCTTTTGATGTGCAGTACTAATGGCTGTAGGAAGGATGAAGTCTGCACAGAGGCGGGGAGATACACAGAAGATGTTCCTATTGGAGGAAATTTCCAGGGCTGAAGACTGTGTTAAATGTGTCCCCCCTAAAGCTCAGGTGTTGGAAACTTAATTCTCAATGAAATCGTGTTGGGAGTTAGACATGATGAGAGGAGATCAGGTCATACGTGCACTGACCTCATCGATAGATGCAAGTCATTACCCAAGGGGTGGGTTAATTATTATGGGAATGAGCTTGTTAAAAAAGTGGGTTTGGTTTTGTTCTCTCTTACTTTCTTGTACAATCACTTGGCCTTTCAACTTCTGCATGGGGTGATGTAGCATAAAGGTCTTGTTAATGCTAGGACCTTATTGTCAGGCTTCTTAGATTATACATGTGAGAAACAAATTTCTTTTCTTTATGAATAACATTATAGCAACATGAAATGAACTGAAGTATGAAGTTGATACTAAAATGTGGGAATTTGCTATAACAAATAATTTAACATGTAGAAGCATCTTTGGAATTAGGTATTGAGTCCAGACTGGAAAAATTTGGAGGGTCAGGCTAGAAAAGTTTAGATTTCTCTGAATGGAGCATCAAGGAACATTCTGAGAGGACAGAAGAGAAGAAACAGTTAAGTGGTAGAACTTCCAGCAATAACTGAAGTAATTGTGAACAGAATGTTGCTATGCTCATGGAGTTTAAAGATCATTCTAACTCAGTATTAGATAGAAATGGAGAACCAAGGATTGAAAATGGGTAAAAGCCATCTTTGATAAATGCAGATGAAGAACTGGGCTGAAATGTGTCCAGACCTACTGGTCTAATGGAAGGCAGAATGTTAGAGCTAGAATATTTGATGAAAAAATTTCCATACATAAGAAATTTTGTGGTTACTTTAAGTAGCTACAGTAAGGTGTGTGAGAAAAGAAATGTCTAAATATGGGGTCTACAGCTGAGAGAGATGAAGAATGGAAAGACTTGGAAAATCTGTGACCTGGCCATGTGAAAAGCAAAAAGTGTGCTTGTAAGTTCAAACCAAGCACATGGCCAAGCTGACCTTTACTAAGGAGATGAGACAGATGGAAGCTATTATTAAGACTCCAAAGACATTTCAGAGATTTGTGAGCATCTCTGCTATCACAGACCAGAACTCTGAAAGGGGAGCATGATTTCAGAAATGGGCTTAAGGCAGTTTTCACAGGGTCCCCTCCCAGAGCCCTGCCAAGTCTTTGTTCCCCAAATTCTGAAACAGCAGTTCCCTGACTGCAGCAAGTGTGACTCAACTGGACCCAGGTGCATCTCAGGCTCTTACTCTGGAGCTCAGAGGCAGTGGACTTTGCTGGTGTCCATGTGGTGCTGACTCTGCAGATGTGAAGAATACAAGAGCTGTGGGGCCAGAGTGGCTTCCATCTATATTTCCAGAAATGAACCAGACAGCCTAAGAATCCTGCTGCAGGGGCATATCCACCATACACAACCCTGTTAGGGCAATGTCCAGGGGAGCCTGACAGTGAAACAGCCCAGGGGCCACAGAGTCATGGTACCTCCAGCATGGCCTGGGACACAAGTAGGCTTGAGGCTCAACCCAACAGAGCTTAAGCATGAGTTGGACCCCACACATCCACAGAGGTGGATTGGCCCAAGGCTTTGGGAACTCTGGTCCTTACTCCAGGATGCAGGACATGGAGTCACATGGGATACTTCATCAGCTAGAAGACTTAGTCTTGTTTCTTTGTTGGGTTTCAGACTTTGTGGAGACAGTTTTTCCTTTCTTGCTTATTTCTTTCTTTTGGAAGGGAAATGGCAAACCTATGCCCATGCTACCACTGTACTTTGCAGGCCTATAGTTTATTTTGATTTTACAGGCTCACAGCTGGAGATAAATTTGCCTCAGAATAAATCATGTCAGGAATCTCACCCATATTTGATTTGGATGAGATTTGGGACTTCAGACATTTTTAAGTTGATTCTGGGACACGTGAAAATACGGTGGGCTATTAGTGTGGAATTAATGTAATTTGCATTGTGAGGAGGATAAGAGGTTTGGGGGTGAGGCAGGTTGTTATTGTTTGACTGTGTCCTCCCAGGTTATGTGTTAGAAATATATATATACATATATATATATATATGTATATATATATTTTATTTTTTTTTTTTTTTGTCTTTTTGAGACAGGGTTTCGATACGCATTTCAGGCTGGCCTTGAACTCACAGCAGTCCTTCTTCCTCAGTGCTGGGATTATAGGCATTCACCACCGTGCCTGCTTTGTGCTGGAAATTTAATCCCCGGTGCAACAAGGGTGGCAGGTGGGACCTAATAGAGGCTCTTCCCTTACAAATAGGTTGACACTGTGATCATAGGGGGGGTGAGTTATTCCAAGAGTGGACTTGCTGAAGAAGCCCCCTCTTGCTCTTGAGATTTTTCTGCTGCTAGAAATGCAACCTGGAGCCTCACACATGCTTGGCAAGACCTCGACCACCCAGCTCCACCCCCAGCACCACTCTCTGGCTCTTTCCTTCAGCCGTGGATTAGCACAACATAAAAGGCCCTTGTCAGATTCTTCCACCTTGATACTGAACTCCTCTCCTTTCGTAACTGTGAAAAATAGATTTCTTTTCAAAACAAATCACCCACTCTACGGTAATCTGTGGTAGCAACATAAAAAAGTACAAGATGTTAATGTCCCTGTAAGGCTGGGGAACCACATCCTCCAGGGAAAGGGACCCTGCCTCATCTCTTGGATCTCAGAGTTTTCAGGAGAAGTAACAGGTGAAAAACCAATCACAAGATGTTTGGGTATCTCCAAAACCATGAGGCATCCCGATGCGATCCATGTCGAAATGTGAAAACCAAGGCAGCCTCCATTTTTTATTTTTATTTTGGACCTCACACAGAAGGTGTGCTGAGCTGGGAGGAGTCCTTGGCCTGCAGAGATGGTCAGCATGAACTGAAGGCTGTTTTCAGTTTCTTTCCTCCTGGATAAAGGTGAAATTACATCTAATTTGCTCCTGATGTGGTTCACAGGACAGCAGTCTGCTGTTCCAGGACTCCAGTATGGGTCCTAAATAGCTAGGAGAGGTCACCGTTTCCCCCTAATGCCCATGGCCAGGCTCTCTCCTGCAGAGAGAGGAGACTACACAGGACATTCATGGTGTGTGCATCCTCGGCCAGGTACCCTGTTGAGAACTCTCTAGGCCTTGGGTGAGGCCTGCTAGCAGGGAGCAGAGAGAGAAGGGAGAGGGAGGGTCTCTGCAGCTAAAGGAAGCTAGAGATGCGCCTGGAAGAGATCCTGTCCAGCTGTGTGCGAGTTCTAGCCATGACTCACCAGCTCCTCCCTGTGAGGGAGGGAGTGTGGTTTCTCCAGCTCCTGAGGGACACATAGCAGCCAGACTCTTGGGCGGGCTTCCACCTAGGACAGGGGTCTCCAGGAGTGTTCTGAAATGTCTGTGTTGAGGTTTCACCTGGAGGAAATAACAGTAACAAACAATTGCATTTCAGGACCAGGCATCATCTCATGGACTAAAATGGTGGACTGTGGACCGTATTTGGCTACCAGATGAACATCAATTGGCTTTTTAAAAAACTTTGCCTTTTAATCAGCATAGGTTGTGGTACATTCCTTGTGTGCAGTTGGTACATTACATGACACTTTTTAATTTTTTTCATCTCCTTTCCCTTCTCTCCCTTCCCTACCCTCCATCTCTTGATTCCCTTCCTGTTTGAGAAAGCTCTAGCTCCCTACTTCCTAGTATTTATCTTTCACTTTGCTGTATTTATAATGTGACTTTTGGAAAAACTGAATTTAAAATTCTTTTCTTGGAACATGTGTTTTTCAGTTTCCTTAGTCTCTGGTTTCCCTATTGTATTATGCCCAGCAGAGTTTAACTTTTGTCTTGTTGCCTGGACTCTATTATCACTTGAGCTGTGTGAAGCCAGTTACTCTGTTTGTAAATCCAGATAACAACTGTAGAGGGCGGGCACTATCCTCCCCCTTTACAGCTGAAAAAAAATAAACAAGCTAAATGAGAATACTTAATAGGGGGAGGTCACACATCGATGGAGTATGAGACCCAGGATTAGAATCCCAGATTGGTAGACAACAAAGAATTTACTTTTTTGACACATGTCAGATACAGTCTCTGAGTGTCTATTGTCCACCCTTACCCCAAATTCCCAGTCTGCTTCTCTGCGCTGTTTTCTACACACGCACACACATGCACACACACACGCACACGTGCACACACACACGCACGCATCTGGAGGAAGGTTGATGCCCCTCACTTTCTCTTCCTCTTCCTCCTCTGGACCTCATAATAACCCAGAAACTACGAGGGAAGGTTTTCCTGATGATCAGCAGTGTCGAGCAATTGTCACACACCTGTTGGTCACTTACATCTTCTCTGGAGAAAGGTCTGTCCAGTACCTTTGCCCCTATTTTAGTTGGGCCACATATTGCTATCAAGTGGCAGGGATTCTTCCAAAACAGTCAAAACAGAGAGTGGAATATTGGTTGCTGGGTAGAGGAGAGGGGAAGGGCGGGCTGCTTGCAAGAGGTGAAGTCTCTGTTATGTTCAATGAATAACTTTTAGGTATCGGCTGCACAGAACTGTGTCTATACTTACTGCTACTGTGCTGTGTGCTTAACATTTTGTTAAGAGGGTGGATCTCTAGTAAAGTGTTCATATAATTTTTTTTTTTAAAAATCCAACAACAAAAACTTAGGGAAAAGAGGACAACTGAATGATAGAGTGAACACTGTTCCATAATTCTTGGCCATGGCAGCAAAACCTAGAATTGCTTGATTAGTGTCCATTCGCTCTCTGCCCTTCCCAACCTTTTACTGACATCTGGGTCAGCTTCAGCTTTGAATTTTGGTCCTGACAGAAATCCAAAGTTATGAGTGCTGAAAATAACAGCTCAATTCACATTTAACTCTAAGCCATCATCACTGTGTGAGAATTCACAAGGTTTGGGGGGGGTGTCATTAACGGTTTAAAATCCTCAGAAAAATCACATGCATCCCCTCTTTGGAGTTGACATCCCTGCAACAACCACAGTAAGTCATCTAGCAGCAGGTAACGTGCAGTCTGGATGGAAATTGCTGGATTTGCCCTCTCCTCAGCAGAAAGCTCTTGGGCCCAAATTACTTTCTGCCCAAGTGTGAGTGAGTGACTCTGTCATCCTGACCCTTCAGGCTATCATGGCTCAAAGGTCTAGCCTTCCTTATCACTCCTAAAAGTGTTTTTTCTTCTGTGATAAAAAAAGAAAATGTGTTTATTTTCCTTCCAGAACCATTTTTCCCCACATCATAGGCTGGGAGTCATTTTCTGGTTGGCGGTGAAGCATGGGGGTGTTTAATAGCCACGGGATGGGGGCTGCTGGCTGCTGGGGCAGGTGCCACATGCAGCCATGTGAGGTCTGGAAGAAGGTGCACTGCTCTCTTGTCCCTGAGGAAGACTACATTTTGAGGGGTTTGTGTGCGTTATATAGGGATGTTATTTCACAGCAAAGTTCAGGGCTCAGGACAGATATTCATCCTATTACAAATTACACTTTCAAATCCATCTTAAATATCTCCAGTGAAGATTTTGGTGCTTGGCTACCCCCTACCAAAGTCCTGCTTCAGTGATTTTGGAGGCAAGAGAGCCAGAGACAAGGCAGGGCTATGTTTGGTATTCAGATGTCTCCACAAAGCCTCAGATGTTCTTAGGGGAGGCTCTGTGAGGTGATTGGACCATGGGTGTGTGATACTCATCATTGTATTAGTTCACCGATAAGTCCAAAGCTCAGTGTGATGGTGGGAGGGGAGGCCTGCTTGGAGGAAGCGGTCACTGGAGGAGGTTGCCGGGCAGGGTCCATCTCTCTCTCCTGCCTTGATCACTCACTGATTCCTGATTGCCATGCTATAGAGCAAGTCTCCTCCATGATGCCACTCTGCCATGCCATCCTGCTTTGGAGCCAGCCAGCTATGCACTGAAAAAAGCACAGACTGTGAGCTAAAATAGCCCTTTTCTCCTTTAAATAGTGGGTATTGGTCACTGTGTTTCAGTGATGAGAATGTAACTAAGACAGGTGGCTCCTCGAATGGCTTTGTGAGCACTGCTAGCCTCCTGGCCAGCCCAGACATTGCCAATCTCTCTGTGCCCCAGAGATCTAGGGTGAGTGTCTGGAAAGAAGAGGAGGAGCTATAGTATTAACACCAGTGCGTGGAAGACAGTCATGTGAAAAGAGAAGTAGATTTCCTTGATAAATGTGAAATTGAAGACTAGAACCAAAACTGGGTTGGCACCAAGGGGGGCTGACCTGGGGATAGGAGTGAAACGGGGCAATGAATCAGAGTCAAAAATTTAAAAAAATGTGTGTTAATTTTGGAATTGGAACAAAAAATAAGTTCCGGTGACATATCACCGTGATTTGATGGGAGACAATGGAAGTGAATAGGTACAGGCTGCCTAGATCACCGAACCTGGTCTCTTCAGCTGGCTGGTGATTGCTTCTTTATTTTGGTCACTGACATTAACGTCACTTCCTCTGCGTCGGCGTCCCTGCCTGCCTTCCCCTCCATGGTTTGGGTTGGCTGCTTCCTGGCTGTGCCCTGAGAGTTCCCATACTTTACCTGTGCCAGCATTTATCACACTTTCCTGTGCTCACCTGTTCACCATGCCTCTCACCCTGCACTGTGGGTGCCCAGAAAGCAGAGGTCATCGCTAGATTGTTCATTCTCCTTCTCTGGTAACAGAGAATGCCATTTCATTGATTCGCATGAGACACTTTAGTTTTTCTCAAGCAAGATTAAGGTTAATACTATAACTCATCATTCTGTTGTCCAAGTGGGTTTATCTTGCCTCTTCAATGAACAGCAAATCTGTTGAATAAAGAAGCTCTGTCTCTCTGTCTCTGTCTCTGTCTCTGTCTCTCTCTGCATTTTTCCCCACAAAGCCCAGCACAGTGCTGGCCTGCAGTAGATGTTCAGTTAAAATATCTGATTTGATTGTAATGGTTAGCTTTCTGAAAAGAGAGATGAACTTTGTTTTAAGCCATGGAACAATTTACCCAAAACTTGTCTGGGTGTTCAGGATCAGACAAAATTTCTTTCTGAGATGGAAAAATGGGACTGTAGTAGGTCTTGCCCTCTTCCTTTCCCTATGGTGACAAGCAGGCGTTTCATTCTGTTGGAGATGATATCTGTAGCAAGCAACCCTTGGGATTTGGGGATTTGAGAAGGATTATTTGGTCACTGGAGGGCTCTTACGTTTTCCCATGTAATGTAATTGAAACCTATTCACAACGACTGAATAATTAATGTCACATTGTACAACCTGTGCTCCCAGCTCCCATCGCAATTTCTTTAAATGCAGTATTTCAAGAAGACCAGACTTAATTTACTGTGTTTTGCTTCTTCAACAAAAACATGAGATGAATAATTTCCCCACATCATGGCTTTACATTTTCTCATAAATAGGGCATCTGCTAACATGGGTTATTATGTATGCAGTGCTAACGTGATTAGCTTCAAACATTTATCCCAGAAAGCTATTTTTTTTAAAGGAATGACTCATGAAAAAATGAGAGTGAAATCAGAGGGGAAAGAAATCTTAAGAAAAATCTGTTAAGGGAATGAAGTTTAGAGTAAGCTAGTCCTAAGCTTGGATCTTCAGTGAGATGGGTATGATTTGTTCTATACCATGTTTCATGGGTCTGCTGTACATCAAGTACCACACTAGCAACTGAGTACAAAATAACAGCTAGTAAGAATCTAGATGGTTAAAGGTCTGAATTTTGTCTCATTCATCACTACACCTAGAAATCAGAGTCCCGCATACAGTAGGTATGAAATAATATTAAATACACACCTAATGGTTATCAAACACTTATATATGTTTTGTATTATTTTAAAGACATGACATATTTATTATAATCTTTAATCCTTACAATAATACAAGGCTGGTAACAGTACTAGCTGTGCTTTATAGATGGGGAAACTGAGATTAAATGCATTGTCTGAAGTCACTAGAGAAGAAATTAAAACCTAAATTAGTCTGATATCATCTGACATAAAATATGTGCTTCCAATCATTAAGCTATACTTCATACAGGTATTATTCATGCATCCTGTGCATTCCCACCTAGTACCAAAAATAAATGTGCAAGCAAGTAGCTAAAATAAAAGTAACATAATTAGAGAAAAACACTTCTGTCCTATCCCTTGTCTGTCTGGAGAATTCTGAAAGGGTTCACGTAGGAATTAAGACTCAATCTGATTCATAAAGATGGAGGAACGCAAATGATCCCTGAAAGACATGCACCCAGACCTTTGTTATTGTGCCTTTTGAGGGATCATTTGTTACTACACAGCAGCCTAATCATACTGACCAGCACACCATGACAAGAAAGCATTGATCAAAGTGTATATTTATGTATTGCATGTCACATTTGATGTCATATATCTGTATGTGTCACTTTTTTAAAGTCAAATATGTGTATATGCACACACACATATATAGAAGAGAGTGAAGCTCAATATATTTTCATACACCTGACATGCTCTGTCACACAGAACAGAAAATTACAGGACTTTCCTTACATCTCAGTGGGTCTCCCACATGCCTGTATTAGTCATCCATGGCTGCTGTAACAAATTGTGAAAAACTGGGTAGCTTAAAAGACAGGGACACTCTTTTAAGATCTGAAGTCCAGATGTCTGAAAGACAGCATTAGGTGAGCTGGATTCTTCAGGAGGTTTTCACAGGGAGAATCTGCCCAGGCCTTTCTCTTCACTTCTGCGGGCTTTCAGCAATGCTTGGTTTTGCGTGGCTTCCCAGTACCTCTCCCCCTTCTCTGCCTCCACCTTTACACAGTCTTCCCTTCAGTGTGACTCAGACCCCCTCTCCTTTCTCTTACCAGAACACCCTCCATCAGGTTGAGTGCCCTCCTTGAACCCAAGATGATCCCATTGTGAGATCTGGTGTTCCTCAGCTCCCGGTTACTGTGAGAAAATACCTGAAATAATGGACAAAGAAGGAGAGAAGTTTCTTTTTGTTTCTCAGCTGGGCTGACTCAGTCCATGAGGGTTTGCTCCCTGCTTTGGGGTCTGTGGCAGGGTAGGAGCATGTCATGGAGGAGGCTGCTCCTCTCACTGTGACTGGGAAGTGAAAGAGAGAAAGAAGGATCTGGGGTGTCAGTAGCCCTATCAAACCTCCCCAGTGCTCTACTTTTCTTCCATGAAGCCCACAGCTCAGAGGTTCCCCATCTCCCACTTGCACGACAGGCTGGTGACCCCAAATTTAGCACATAGGCTTTGGGGTCTTCCAGGATCCAATCAATAGAAATCCTTAATTTAATTGCATCTTTTATTTTAAAAACACACATATTTCCAAACACACTCACAGTTGCAGGTATCAGCAGTAAAAACTTGGGGAGAGAGGAGGGTCACAGTGTAATTCCTGACCGGCTCCTACTTACCTTCCTCCATAAGGGTAACAGTGCTCTAGGTTTCACCTGTTTGTTTCTCTGCTTCACATAAATGGAGCCATGTGGTTGGTACTATTTTGTGTCTGACTCTTTTTTCTCAAAATTGTATTTGTGAGATTCATTCAGATCATTGTGTATAGCTTCACAAAATTTATTAGCATTGCTGTATAGTGTTTCCTCGTGTGAATGTAGCATAATTTATCCATTACACTGTTATGGGAATTTAGGTCATTTTCACTTCTGTGCTATTCCAAATAATACTGCTCAGAACATCTTTGTATGTTTTTGAGGTAAACTTATGCATGGATTTATGTTGGATGTATATCCGAGAGAGAAATTGCAAAGGTATGATCTGCTTTAGTGGAACAGCTTATCAGTTTTCCAGTGCAGTTATACAAAACATTGAAAGGTTTCTGACAGAGGAGAGGCAGGGTCTGATGTGTACATTAGGAGATCACAAGGGCACAGAGGTTTGGCTGCAGTGTAACGTCTGCAGAGGTCAGGAGTAAGAAGCAAAGCTGAAAGAGCAGAGTATGGGAGGTTTTCTGAGGTTTAGCTTGGAAGTGTGGACTCCTTCTGTTAGGAAAAAGATAACTTAAAAAGAGAAGGACGTGATTAGATTAATTCTTCAGGAAGATGGATGGGAATCAGTTAGGAAAAGAAATTAGAGCTTGAAGGGGTGCTGTGCATGTGACCCCAGGATTCTGGGGTGGGAAAGGCAGAGCTGAGGCTGGAAGACGTGTGACTGAGTGGAGCAGGTGGACCCCGGGAGCTCCCTCCGGTGATGGAGAGGAGAAATGTGACAGTCACCTGAGCCTTCCAGGCTGGCAGTCTCTGTAGGACAGTTTGTCCAGAGCAGTGAGATGGGCCCAAGTTGAAACTCTGATGCCTACGTTCTGCTGTGATATGGAGGAGGTTGGAACATGATTCATCCTGGCTGCACTTCTGAGAGGGATTGATTGCTCTGGGGCACTGAAAGCACCATGACCCTCTCATGTGCATCGCCTGGCATCCTGCGGCCTCCTGGAGATGGACTGCACCTCTTTGGTCTTAAATATCCAGAAGGAGGGAAAATTAAATCTGGGCTTCATTCGTCCAACATTTATTAAGAATCTATGAAATCTTAACAAAGCATTAATTTGATCCCGAACACGTCAAGGCCAAGGAGAGGCTGGGAGAAGGATCCACGCGAGCTCACTGGGATGTGAAGGCGGTTGTTTGTGGAGATTCTGTCTCACCTGCGTTTGGAAAGGTGAGGAGGGGTTAATGAAGAGAGAGTGTTGGGAAATCAGGGCTGGCAAGTGGCCCTGAATGAAGGTGATCAGGAGGGCAGAAGGTCCTTCCCAGCAGAGGAGCCAGCACATATAATACCAAAGAAGGCACAGTAACAGCTTAAAGGCATGGTGCTCTTACTGTATGTCAAACACCATCCTACAAATCTGGTCTAGGTTTAGACCTCATTTCTTCCCCACCCTTTGTAAAAGGAGGCACACTGGTTACCTCCAATTTATAGATGGAAAAACTGAGGCCCAAAGAGATCAAGCCACTCAACCCAGGGACCCAAGGTTTCTAGGAGACAGAGCAGAACTTCTGACTCTAGATCTCTGGCTTCTGGTCACCAGGAGCCTCTGCTGGCGAGGAGGTAGGTAGAAGCAGCATGGGCAGGAAGGAACCAGGGCTTTCAGCATGCTCATGGTCAAGTCAGGGCAGGCAAACTCTTCACTCTTAGCATGGCACCTGACAGCATCATTTTCCAAAATCCTGTTCTCGTCATGCCCAGAGAATGAGGCAATACTACTTTAAGACTTTGAAAAATACTGGTGACATTTACCTATGTGGCTACATCAGACTAGAAATAGTCCCTTCTGCCCTCTGCATTTAACCCTTTCTCCTTAGCTCAGTGTTCCTCGATTTTGTTTCTGCTCCATTTTTCCCCCTTTGAAGACGCATCAGGTCTCAAGTTCAGCTTAATCCAACTGCTGGATGTATTATTCATTTCTACGCTTTAATGATGTGATAAGGTTTCTGGAAATGGGAAAAGGCTCATTAAACTGTCATTTGAATATAGATCACACCTAAACTCCGAGGAAGACAAAGTCTGCCAGCTGAGGACGCCTTTGCCTTTCCAACCCTGCACTCCCCAAACCGGGAAGGCAGAAAGGAGCATTTCAAAGACAAGATCCCTTGGATTATCATGTCCTCTTGATTTATTCTGTAATTAATGATAACTCGCAAACAGAATGAGGAGCTCAGGCAGGCAGGGGATGCGTACAGGGCAAACGCAGGAGCAACCTGGGATAGAAAGCTGGTGAGCTGTGTGTTTCATCCCAGCCTGTGATCAGTAGCTTGATCAGGAGGCTCTGTGTGAAATAAGGGACTAGTAGGGATTTTCGTTTGACTTGCATGGTTTACAGTACATCACGCCTGCCCACAGAAATGGATTTGCAAATGCAGCTTGCCAGCCATTTCCTTTTCTGTTGGCTCTGAGGTTTTAGAAGATGCTGGAGTCCAAAGAAAGAATTTAGTGGCGGGTGCTGGCGACACTGAGAATGTGCCCGTCCCTTTTGCCATCTGAGCCCATAAGGGCTCTGGAAACAATGAATCAAACTGTGTTAAAAATGTGGCATGGACCACCACAGTTTTTGTACTCAGCAGGTAGTTTCTCTTGTATTGCTCACGGCCACCCTGTGTCATCCGTTGGTGTTGCCCATAAACAACAGAGGCCTGTTCTTTGTCTCTCTGCATTCCAAGGCTTATCTGACTTCAGTTGTGTCCCTAAAGATCCCTCCCATACTCCTTGAGAGTGGCAGGCTTCTCTGTGAGGCCAAGAGGACAAACCACCAACCCCCTGGGACCTGAGAGGTCCTCTCTCTAACATTCCCAAGCCAAATGAAGTCTTGAGTGGGTCTCTGACCTTGTCTCTGCTGATGGCAGACCGTGTGCCTAGTGGGAGCTTTGCACTCTAGGTCACAGGCTGGCTGTGGGGAGCTTGTGCTCAGATTTTCATGTGAGCTTGTTTGTGAGCTCGTCATAGGGGATGAACCAGGCATAGGAAGGGAAAGGGAGGAGAGTGAGTTGTGGACAAAACCAGGGAGCATGTTCCTTTTATGCCATGTCTTTTGGGGAAGAACTCTGTGAAGTCCAAGAATTCTGAACTCTGACCTTGTGCTTCAAGGTCATCATAAAAGCCTTTGTCATGGTGAGAGGATAGGACATGTTTTACTTAGTGATTTGTTACATTGGTTTTTATTTTTGAATATTTTGACCTATGATCAGACATAGGCTACCATTTGTATTCTTGCTTTACAGCTTAAAAATGTTGGAAGTGGGCTTGATGTGGAGATGTTAAAATCTCTATTTTCCTTATGAGAAAGTTTAGCCACTTATTAGTCCTAAAGTCAGAATTCGATTTCAGAATGGCTCAATCCAGAGCCTATGCTCCAGCCAGCATGAAATACTTCCTCTTACTGGGCTATTATGTTTTTACTATTAGTGTCACCCCCAAATTCACGTGGTAGAATCTAATAATACTAAGACAGGGTCTTTTAGGAAGAGAGCTCCACCCTGATAAATGGGATTAGTGTCCTTATATGAGAGCTCGCTTGGCCCCTTCCACGATGTGAGGCCACAGTGTCCACTTCCCCACCACGGAGGACAGAGCAAGGTGACAGCACCTTCCAAGCAGAGAGCAGCCTTTGGCAGGCACCAGCTCTACCAGGGTCTTGATCTTAGATTCCCAGCCTGCTGGACCATAAGTAATGAACTTTTGTGTTTATAAATAACTCAGAGATGTTTTCATAGCAACCAACATAGACCAAGACAGAAACACCCAGGGAGTGTCCAGTCGGCCAGCTGCCTTTGCCATAGGATTGGAATCATTAGGAGCAGAATGGCTTCGGTGGGCAAAAGAGACTTCCTGTCATGGTGTTCGAAGTGGCCTCTGATGCAGTGAGTAGGAAGTGTCTGTGATCGGAAGTGGATAGGAAAAACCAGAGATGCTGGAGACACCAAAACTTGCATCAAATATTTTATGTGCAACTTGTCAAAAACGTGTGGCTTAATTTGATAAAGGAAGCAGAAGAACCCATCAGTCAGACAGACCCGGAATGCAGGACGGGATGGATGAAGTTCTAAGGCGGACTCCACGGCTCTTGCCTCTTGTACTGAGTCTGGGAAGGTACAGACCTTTCTGTCCCTTGTACTATGAGTAGGTGTGAAATAGTCAGACAGTGAGAGTCCTGAGTGTGTTACGGGTAGGGAAAAAGTAAGCAGTCTCTAATCAGAGAACTTAGTAATGGGCTCGAGGACAGAGTCTCCCAGGTGGACCTGACCTAAGGAGAGTGGTTTTAAGTCGGGGGGACCAGGCATTCTCCATCCGCCAGGAAAGAGTCCAGTGGGGGACAGTGGGGGCCTTTAGCAGTAAGAGCCTCCCACCCAGAGCTGCAAGGAACTCAATTCTGGCAGCCAGTGATCGGGGAAAAGGACCCAGGAACACAGACGATAAGGTAGCTCTGCTCGCACCTTGACTTCGGCCTCAAGAAACGCTAAGCTGTGGACCCAGCTACCTTAGGCTCTGGCAACCGGACCCTAGCAACTGTGAGATAAGGTGCCTGTGCTGCTTTAAGCTGTGAGTTTAGCATGATTTGCTTCACAGAAATAGGGAGTGACAAGCAACATCCTACAAAGCAACTTGTTGGACTCGAAGATGCTGAGAGAACAGACAGCCCCGGCAGCGCCTCAGCCACCTCCCTGGCTGGCGATGACCTGGGACCCTACCCTGAGACCGAGCTTTGGAAACTCAGCGCTGTTCTCCTCCCTTCGTCCTGAATATCACATGGTTGTATTTATAGAGGTCACTCCAGTGTTCGGAGCAGACAGCAGGCATCATGGCTTTGGAGCTTTACTGTTTTCCGTTAGGGATGGAGGATAGGGATCATAGCCTGCAAACAGTTCCACTGTTTTACTTCCGGAGGCATGACCTCTGTCTCCAGGCGGCGTCAGGAAGGCCAGGATTTAGGGGAGTCGGCAGAGTGAATGTTAATGGCCCACACCCAGCCTCTCCTCCCATAGCTCAGAAACTTTGGACTGGGAGAGGAGCTCCTGGGGCCTAAGACAAGGGTAGCACTGGCCCAGTGAGGCATTTGTACCCAGGAGGCTCTAGGTGATGTTTTTCTGCAATTCCTAGCTTGTCATTTCCCTACTCCCCATGTAGCCTTTGCAGAGGGGAAAAAAATACCTGCAAATTGAATTCACATTAAGATGGAGTGACCTCTACAGAAGGTTTTGGCATTTAAAAAGACTGCTGGGTAAGTTCAATGCTTCAGCCACATGCGGGTATCTCCAAGGGCAGAATTTCACTCTTGGTACCACGGCATACTGAAAGTCAATTTTAAGATCCCCAGAGAGTTTTAATTATTTCACAGAGAGGGAGGGGCTTATTTGATGAATCACCAGTCAATCCTGTGTGTGTGTGCATGAAGACCAGCACACACTCTCACACACTGAGAAAACACCGAAACAGCAGAACGGCAAACAGACTTGATGAGACAGCAGAAGGTGTGTGGACAGAAGCAGAGATGATCTGTGTTTGCATTCCTCAGATAGGCATCAGGGCGCACAGGAAGTACTGAGGTTTTCCAGGCAAGATGAGCATGTGAAGAAACACAGAAACTCTGCCCTCCAGGGGAGTCAAAGATGTACAAAAATATGGAATACCGCATCCAGTGTTTATCAGACACCTAAACTGAACTCAGATCTGTGCTAAAGTACATTTTCTCTTACATTAGCTGACTGATAGCTCCTCTCACAGTGTATGTAATTAGTTCCATTTCACATGTGTTATATTAAGTCCCTGAGAGTTTATATAAGTTCCCCCAAAGTTGCAGAGACAGAAACAAGATTCGTTTGCATGCCAGTAAACCCTTCTGCATTGATTATGAATGAAGTAAAATGATACCTGATTGAGACCCCCCAAAGAGAGAAATGGGATAGGAAGGATAAAAGAAATTCACAGTTAGGTATCTGTGCCAACAGTCACCTCTCAGACAGAGTGGCACTGAGCTGTCCTCATGAGAGGAAGCGGCAGTGAGGAGGCCAAGGGAGGTAGCTAAAGGGGGCCAAGCAAGGTCATGGGCTGTGAACAAGCTGAGCAGGGACCATGTCCTGTTCCCACACTCACTGGAGCAGGAAGGATTCATCTGCTAGAATCACTGGAGTCAGAATGACCACGAGGACTTTGGGGTGGGGCAGCGGGTTGGTTTGGAAGCCGGGCAGCTCGCTTCAGAGCTAGTGCCCTGCTGCAGGCAGCAGCTTGCAAAGCCTGCATCTGGGAGCGCGAGGGAGGGACTGCGGGACGGAGACCTCACCCCATGGTGCTGCCCTGCTGCATGCACTGTGCTGCCGGGAAAGAAAGGGAAAGACACGAGGAACGTGGTATTAGAAGGATAATCAAGAAGAGGACAATGGCTGCATGCACAACCTTCGGCGAGCAGTTACTACGCACCGCGCCCTGTAGGATGCGTTACCAAGGGAGGACTTGAGGTAGTGGCTCTGTAGCGTGGATACTACCCATAACTCTGCTTCTGAAGGAAAAACAAAGTCCTACAGGCTAAATTGTTTGTCTAGGATTTGTAAATGACAGGAACAGCCCCAACCATGGAAGACAGAATCCAGGCCTAAAAGCGTGGGACTATTTCCACAGAGGTGAGATTGCGGAGGTTGGTAAGAGTCCTCCAAGGCTCCCTCTGCCTTCCTGGTCCGGCAGCTCATGTCAGCGGCACCATCGCCAATATGCAGAAAGCGCTTAACTCCCTGCTTGATGCAGAGGGTTTGAGAAACACGTGCCGGTGGTTCCTTATCAGAACTTCTTTATCTTTTAACCATTTTCCCTTCAAATTTAACTCTGCTGCCTTCTGCTCTGAGGATTACTGAAAGGCCACATTTGACATTCTTAATCCAGCTGTTTGGGAGTTATCTGAGTGCAGAGAAGGTTCGGGAGAAAACGCTTGGAGCTTTAACTCTGGCTGTGCCGGTCAGAGCTGCGGTGGGCAGTTCCCTTTCCTGAGGACAGAGCTGGGCTCGGATTTGGGGGACGCCTTTGCAGCTGCACTGCACTAAGTGGTCCTCTGAGGTCCCTGGGCCCCTTCTTTATTTGGGTTGTGTTTTAAAACTGTAGCTACTCAAATTGCTGGAAGATGTTATTTCCCAGAAATTACTTAGCTGGGGAAACAGAAGCCATAGGACAATACTGACTTGGCAGAAGCTAAATGCTTGAGAAAATCTAACCCATGTTTATTTTGAAAGTGCGCATTATGAGTCCAGGAGGGACTGGAGCAAGGAGCCGAGGTAGTGTACATGGGACTCCCCCAAATTTACCTGTCACTGGGAACTACCCCGCAACATACGCGGTGTCCTGTGCTGACAGCTAAGTCAACAATAAAAACAGACTTTGTCTCCTGCCCTCAGGGATCTCAGGCTATAGATTATTTACATGAAATTACACCACACCATCTTTTCAATTGAATAGTGATAGAAAATACCAGGGAGGCACAGTGCAAATAACCTTCCCCTGGATTAGTAGATAATATGAGATTCTAACATATTATTCATAAGCATGGCTGCAGTGGTAATAAGAGAGATGTCGGGATCACACACATGCACAGGCACATATGAAACCTTTATTGCAAACGTGAAGGGTAGTTCTTTGTTTAGAATTTGCTGAAAGAAAAGCTTGTAGTCTTCAGACTTTTAATAATGAGAAGACACAGGGCAAAGCCCTTCATATTGGGGACCCTGCAGTTGGTTTGAAAAGAACAGATGAGAAAAC
This sequence comes from Hydrochoerus hydrochaeris, assembly GCA_004027455.1. Taxonomy (NCBI): domain Eukaryota; kingdom Metazoa; phylum Chordata; class Mammalia; order Rodentia; family Hydrochaeridae; genus Hydrochoerus; species Hydrochoerus hydrochaeris. The sequence goes on along the minus strand of PVLA01006448.1, from coordinate 33,107 downwards.
TAGAGAACAATTAAAGAAAATACAGTCAAATTGTCCTATTATCCAGTCCATCTCTATTAAATTTAAACACATCTTCTGCTTTCTTAAGGGAGTGGACAATTTCTAAGAACTTGGCATTGATTAGTGGGATAGAGATGGGTACAAATACATGCTGCCAGCTATGAATGAGTCTTATCTGTTCAATAAATTAGGTCTCATCAGGAAAATGCTATATGTTCCATAAGTGATAAAAGTGCATTTCCTTATAATTATATCACCTTTGTAACTTATTTCAAAATCCACCAAAATTACAAGAGTTTACTCACGTAACCAAAACCCTGTAATGTTCAAGGTACAGCTGTGGTCTCTGGAGATGACACAGTGAATGGTATGTGTGACACCTGTTCTTGGGGAAGTTACTTTCTTGTGGGTGACCCAGGAAGAGGCAACAGAAATCGCCGCAAATACTCAGACTTTTCAAGCTTCGCAAATCAAGAAGGGAATGACAGAGGGAAAGAATCACCGAAGACTCTGCTCTAGAGAAAGGGGTCTGGAAAGGCTTAGGGATGAACAGGGCTAGAAGCCTTCCAGCCAGTCAGGATTTGATGAAGGTAGTGACCATAGAAAAGGAGCAGGTCGTGGGTAGACTCAAGGGATATTAGGGATTTGCTGCTGCATCACTTGGTGGGGGTGAAGTTACAGGAGGAATTAGAGGCTATTTCTTTTCACTTGAGTAAGTGAGTGAATGGGTGACCACTGAAACAGGAGGGAAGGAGAAGATAAATGAAGGAACAACAGATTTGTCTCCATGACACTTAGAGGATAAGGGACTTTATGTGGGATGGATTTTTGTTTTCTAAATGTAAGATGAAGTCCCAGGTCAAATATTTGGTTGCAGAAAAATAATTTTCAAAAACCATCAGCTTCTTCTCATGTCCCCTCTTCCCAATATTTTTGACATACGAATTTTCAAGTGACCATTTTTCCAATTTCCTCTCTCAGAAATTTTTATCTCCCCTTTCCCTTGTTAGCACTTTTACTCTCTCTTCCCTCTTTTGAGTCACTTAATTTCAAAAATGCGGGCATCTGAGTGCAGCAGACATACCCAGAAAATCCCCAGATACAGATTCTGCTGAAACTCAGACCCAAGAGACCTGTAAAATGAGGTAGAGTATGTTCAATTACTTTTAGTGTCACTGGCTGTCTCCCATTTCAGGGCACCCTGATTGCTTTGGGGAAATACTTTCTTCCATTGCCAACTTAATGACCCCATCATGTTAATTGCCTTTTCCACAATAATATCAACTGTTCATCCCATGTCTCTCGGTCAGATGATCCACCCTAGATGGACTTTTCCAACAACCGAACTAGCATACAACTCTATCATGCCACTGGATGCATATGTGCATGCCATAGCATAAGGTTACAAGAGGAAGTAACACTCTAAACATAAATATAATCCCATCACTACCCTGCGGCTTGCTGGCATTATGTGCAAAACTTGAGGCCTGCCCGGTAGCAGAATATGACCCTACAATTTTTGCAGTTTGTGTTGAGAGTGGAAACGCAGAGAAAAATGACAGTGGAGATTGAAAAGGTTGAAAAGAAATATGACTTAGCAACCTGCGTTGTTCGGCTGCTCATTAATTCTTTGTTATTTGCAGAGTCATTCAGCATTTAGAAAGAGCCCTATGACCTCACTTCGTGTCCTTGACAGTGGAAATTTAAAAAAACGAACAATAGCTCACCAGCTATGGTCATGCATACTGCCATCCCAGCACTTTGGGGCACTGAGGCAGGAGGATCACAAGTTTGAGTCCAGCCTGGGGAATGCAGCGACTTAACTAGATACTATTTCAAGATTAAAAGTTAAAAAAAAAGTGACTGAGGATGCAGCACAGTGCAGAGGCCCTTGGTTTAATCTCCAACATAGAAAAGCAAAAAGAGGGAGAACTGATAGTAGCAGAGAAGTAAGTAGAGTTAACTCAAAGTGTGACGGGGCTGGGGATGAGATGGGACAGCAGTTACAGACAGCTAAGTTAGTTAGAAATATTATAGGCAGGCAGGTAGGGCTAGGCCCTCAAAGGAGCCAGTGCAGAAGAGGGCACACCTTGCAACTGTGGGGGAGACAGACAGCTCCACTGTGGGCCAGACCTCAAGAAGATAGAAGAAATGCATACACATACTTCCTAAGGATAAACGTCAGGGACTAATATTCTAAATAGATAGCCGTCACCTTGAGGAAGCCAGAAAGAGTCACTGACCCAATGCCCTGTGGGAAAAGGCCCTGTTCTGTTTCGTGCCTGCTAGCTATGTGACTTGCTTCCTCATTCGATCCCCACCCAATTAATGAATATTACCTGAGCAATTGTTCTTATAATCTTACTGGTTGACCATAGTTTTGTCCCACCTCATGCCCATCTGTGCTTTCCATTTTTCTCCACCTTGGACCCAAGTCACCTTGTGGATTTGCTCTATAAAGATCTCTAGAAAAGGTAGGGTCCTTGGCAACCCACTTGGGACCCTTTTTGTCTCTCTCTTGGACAGAAGCTTCCCTTGTCTCAATAAATATAGTCTGCTCTTAACCTCTGTTGTTGCTAAAATTCATTCTTCGATTTTAGAGAGCAATATTAGAGAGTTTAATCATCTAGCAGGTAGGGGGTTTCTTTCCCCTATATCCCAGCTTCCAGCCACCAGAGGTCTATAGGAGGTGTAGACAGTGTGGAAAATGACCATAGAAAGAATCTTCAGGGGAACTGATATTTAAGCCATAATTTCAATGGCATTATGTGGCTGTGGCATAGCTGACATTGGTAAGGAAAAAGAGAATCGAAGAGGAGAATGCGAGGCAGAATACACATGCAGAAGTGATTGGCAGGGTTCTGTTTTACATTTCATAAATGACTTCCATGAACACCTTGTAAAACTATTTACAACTATTTGTTCACTTAGGAAATTATATCTCTATTCACTGCGTGCTACTCACTCTGCTTGAGTATTTTGCTCTTTCAGAAAGATGTCCCATGCTTTCAGCTCTACTTTGTTCAACATGTAATCTCCAGTGGTTTAATTGGACTCAGGATCACAAGCTCAAAGAGCAGAGAGTCTTTGCCAAAGGCAGCCTCTAACCCCGATATACCTGTGTCTTAGTGATCCTGCACTGTGCATTGTGTGTGTTCTACAGCCCGGACTTTCTCGATTTAGGGTGATAATGAAGAATTGCAGCTACAGAATGAGGTCCAGCCATCCAGAATAAGGAAGCAGAAGTTTATTTCAGGCCTCACATTCCTTAAAAATATAATTAATTGAGAAAAACACATTAGCTTGAAATGATTGAAGAACATTTGCAAAATGACTTTCAGGCAACTGTTACACTAATTCTTCCTACTTAAGCTGAGTGCTACAGGGATGCACAGAATGACTGAGTCTGCACAGGAATGTTGGAACATTTTGCTAAACTAGCCTTGAATGCATTCTGCGATTGTGTGTGTGTTTCATGATTTTTTTTATATGTGTGGCACAACTAGGAATTGAACGCAGGGGCTGTCTACTACTAAGTTGTGCTCCCTTTTTATTTTGGGAGTGAATCTCATTAAATTGCTCAGGCTGGCCTTGAGCTTGTGACCCTTCTGCCTCAGTCTCCTGAGTAGCTGTGATTCCAGGATGTACCACTCTACCCAGCACATTCTATGTTTCTGTCTTGGTATGGGAAGCACCGAAGAGGCCTGAGTGGTGAAAGTCAAGGAATGACTAAAGGAAGGGTCACGTTCTGTGATTCAGTGCAGATGGGAGGGCCAGGAAGTCCTTGGCTTAGTGACCAGCACACGCCCATTTGTTTGCTGAAAAACCCATGCCCATTTGTTTGCTTGACTCCGAATTGACATTCATAGAAAGATTAAATTTTAAAAAAGGACTTAGTTCTTTGGCAAACCAATAACAAGCTTGGGGATTTTGCTTTAAACATTTTGAATAATCCTATTAGCAGCTTAGAAAAATGGGGTTATTTTACTGACAGGGTATATATATCTATATAGTTTCCATGCACTGGCATTGCAAAGAGATTATCCAGACCAGCCGAGGTCTGCTCTCTCTCTGGTGATTATTCCTTTCCCCGGGTTTGGAGAGGCAGGAGAGAGCTGAGTCTTCTGCAGCTGAGTCCACTGGCTAATACTTTTGTTCACTCAACTGCCCAACAGCACATGGACCTGTTCTCTTTGGTGTCCAGACAACCCCAGCTCCATGAACCAGCAGGGTGCTGTAGTCAGAGTCACAGTACAGAACCAGAATACGCACATTTATGTCTTTTTAATAATTTTCTTTTAAAGATAGTAAAATACAATAAAACAAGACAGAACAAAGCCAATAGAGACAATGCAATGAAATTGGTACAGAACTACAGAACAATAGTTGTCCATTCAATCAGGTAGCAAAATCAAACCAGACACAGAACACTATAAAACCAATCAAAATAGATTATGGAATAGAGCAAAAACAATTAATCAGAACGAAGCAAAACAGTGAAAACAATATTTGCCTTCAAAGAGGAGAGAGAAGGGAATCCCCCATATTTGCTATATTGCATACAGCCATCCTCCCAAGAGATGCTCAGATGGCTGGCCCCAGGTCAGCATAATCAACCCAACAAGACAAGCGTTTAGTTGCTTTATGTAACTTAGTTGCTACCAACTCCCACTGCCCTGGACACCATCCAGTTGCTAATGGGGGTGTGGGAGGCACAATGGATGTTTGATTCTCAGCCCATGGGCCTGTAGGCTCATGGGAGATGCTGACTTGTGCTCCTCCCGGCTCACTCATGTCTTCCTTACCAGGAAGGCTGGCTGGTTGCTTCCTTGGTTGGTCCCCTAATTTCCAGCATGGCTGATTCTCAGGAGATGCTGATTTATTCTCTCTCTCCATGTTTATGTCTTGGTTCTAGCTATGAACTTCACCTACAGTGAGGGAATAACACATGGGACCGCACTGAAAATTAAACAAGCCTGTGTGAGTGGAGGTGCTAACTCGAGGGTTAGGACCACCAGTTCTGATTGCTATTTGGGTCTGTCTCATGTTTCTAATCTCTCAGGATCCATTTTGTCGCTATTTTTGTCAAGTCAGCTGGCCTGACTAGAATCAAGTGGGGTTCATTTCCTGGTCTACATGCAGCCAGCTGGGGAGGTTGAGGTGATAAAAGAAGATGCACTCTTATTTTTCATCCAGCCTTAGAATCTGACCAATGAAGGTCATGGAACTAACTTATCATTCAGCAGTACCATGTCTACATGTGAATATACAAAATTATTTGTGGATATGAGTAGTATGTGATTTCTAAGGAAGAAATTATTGGTATGTGTAGGATTTTCTGAGCAATCCTCTTTATGTCAACTATACAGCCTTTCCCCAGTCTCCAATAACTGCTTCATCCCTGGATAAGAGAGATACAGATGACTTACCTGAGAAACAGGCCTGAATTTCTTCCAAAGCCTCCTGGCTCACTGATGTTGCTACTTGCAGGGTTGAGCCTTGCATGCTGCCAGGAACATTTTTCCTGTATGATGCGGATGACTCATACCCTTAGGGTAATGATCAAGTCTTGGCCAATGCCATGCCCAGTGGGCATGTAACAGTGGGCATCCACACCAGAGAAGCCAATAGTCAAAAGATCCAACTGGAAACTCCATTTATAATTTTCAGAGAAGAGTCATTAGCTACTGAAATCTTTTTTGATGATAGCAGATGATAGATTTGTTGCTTAGATATATTTATATTTCCCATGGTGAGTCTTTAACTTAGTTGGTTCTGGAGGTGCAGAAAGCTTCAAAAGATGTTAATTCATAGTTGAGGAAATCCTTGGAGAGGTGCATACAAGCTCTTTATGGTTGGAAAAATTAGAGCACGATAAAGACACAGCTACACCTGCACTTTCGCTGGAAGATCAGCTAAGTTTTTTGTAGGAGGAGAGGGAGCATGGAGAGTTCCGTGTGCAGAAGACACTGGTGAGGTGTCAGCTAAGTGGATGGAAGATGGGAGGAGAAAAGATCTGTGGGGGGAGGAGGAGAGAAACAGCAGGAGGAGGCCTTGCCTGGTAAAGGAAAAGAGGAAGGAGGCACACAGGACACAGAGGAATCTCCAGGAAGGTGCTGGAATATATAGTTCCAAATGGTTTATTGCCTGTAAAACTGCTTATTTTTTTCTTCAATTCATCAAATGTACTAATATTTTAACCAAATCCCCTGAAAATTGGATGATCATAGCAACCCAGTACAGTATTATTTGCTCCTGGTGGGCAGCACTTCCTGGGCCAAGGAAACTGATGGATGTTCCAATGAGACCCTTGAGGCAGAGGCCTCCACCCAGCAAGAGGAAATCACCAGTGCACCCCAGGGACGTTAGACTGTAGCCCATGACCATCTGGGCTGGGGCACCTGATGAGGTGCAGACCAGGGCCACAGGAAGGGAGGGACTCTTCCTCTCCACGGCCCCCATCTAGCTGGCCACACACCACTGCACAGGACACTGTAAGGGAAGAGTAACCAGGAGCATTTGTTATTTCTACCCAGGCAGAAAACAAATATCAGCGAGAACAACGGAAGCTTTGGATGTGGGAACAGCCTGCAGAACGCGGGCTGTAACCTCGGAGGTATTGATTGAGTGCACCTGTCTGTCTTCATTTTAAACTGTGAGCTTGATTGCCGGCAAGTTTATAGGATTATGGGTTTAATTGGATGCCTGTGTTTTACTAGATGTAAGTGAAATTTATGGCTGTGGGCTTTGTGGTGCCAAGGTTTATCTCAGCCATCGCTTCCCAGCTGAGAGGCTGAGACTCCCAGAGCCAATCAGAGTGAGCTCAGGGCTTCGCGTGCCAGGGAGGCATCTCTGGGGGCTGCTTGCAGGCTGAGGTCACGGGAAGAGCAGATGGACCAGGTGATAGGAACCGGGAGCGAGCACTGCACCCCTGAGCCTCCTGGCTCTCTGGGCTCATCTGACGCAGAAAGGAGCTGGTAACAGGCATCCTGGAGAGATGATGATATTTAGTTATTTCCCCAAGTGCCGGCAATGGGTGGAAACCAGCTGAGCAGGGTGCATATTGCTCCTGTAAAGGGAGTTAGGAGAGTCCAAGGACTTGGGGGACAGAGCAGGATGGTGAGTGCACCTTAACTCTTTCAGCCAGAGGGGCTGGCATGCTTGTCACCCACTCTTGTGTAACACGTCAGGCCAACTTAAACTACTGCCTCATTTCCTCACAGTGTGATCACGCTAACTCAGCTGACCACAGAGCAAGCTATTCCTCCATGCAGAATTTTAATCATTAAGTACCTAGGAGGTGCCCATTCCCTGGGCTTTGAGGTTGGAGTGGAAGATCTCTTGTTTCCTGTATATACGACAGATAAGAAAACATGACCCTAGCAAATGGATTGTTTGTTCCTACTCACAAAGAGATCTGGTTGGTTCAGATTAGAACTCAGATACCTGATTCCACATTCAGAAAGAGCCCAATCAGATGGCTGATGAGTAGAATTCAAGCTGGGAAAACAAGCCAAGAGCCTCTCAATGACTACATGAGTTACCTTAAACTTAAAATTGACTGCTCAGAAAACCCAAGTGCTAATTCTCTAGTTTTAGTTGGTTTGGGCCACTTATCAAATTAAGTGGCCACGAGAAAAGTGAGAATTATAGAAATCATGTGATTCTTCTAGTCAACGACAGTTGAACACTACCCAGTGAGATTCAATCCCAATTCTTCATACTAGAAACATATTGCTTGGTCAGGAAGTTGCATTGGAATAAAGTTTCTTTGGGTGAAGGTCAGCTTAAAACAGCAAACAATCACCATTATAAAACATTTTAACAAAGTGTAAACAGTAAACATTTAAAAGGTAAACTGTGTGCTAGGTACTGAGGGTAGTGATTCTCTTGCATGTTTCAATTGCTTCTTTTTTTTGTTAATTTTACAGAAAATAAAACAAAAGAAGACAGAACAAAGCAGATCAGAACAGAAAAATGTAAGCAACACAACACTTCACAACAAGACAACCAGATGCTAACAGTAGCTACCATAATGTCTCTTTCTTTGAAATAGTTGAGCTTTAGTTTTACACACAATAATATCAAACATAACAAAATAGAATAAATCCATTCAAGAAACTGAAAGTCTTACAAGGCATTCTGAATCAAATAACAGAAAATCAACAATGGCTACTATAATATCTCATTTTCCATAAAAAAATTGTTTATGCTATCATACATATTAAAATCCAATAAGACACAACATGATAGAACCAATGGTAATAGAAGAACAAAAGCATGGTAGGACTTCAAACCAAGATGATATTAAATCAGCAGTGGCTGCCATATTGTCTTGTTTTCTTCAAAGTAGCTGTTCATACCATCACACATAATAAGATCAAACAAAGAAGAATAAAACCATTTCAACCAATAAATGAAAACATTATAAGACTTCAGAGCAATATAACCATGATTACCATAGAATCTTATGTACTCAGCATTTCTTACACTAGGGAGACTATATGGTATTTATACATGTGAGTTTGATTTATTTAGCTTATGAGTATGGTTTCAAGTTGCATCCATTTATTTATAAATATCTCAATGTGATCATTCTTTATAGCTGAGTAGTACTCTATTGTATAAAAGTACCACAATTTTTTTATTGATTACTCAGTTGATGGGCACTTAGGTTGTTTCCAAGATCTGGCTATTACAAATTGTGCTGCTATAAACATGGGTGCGCATATATCACTGTGGTAAGATGTTTTCAGTTCTTCTGGGAATATGCCTAAGAGTGGAATAGCTGGGTCAAATGGGACCTCCAACCTCAGTTTTTTGAGGAATCTCCAGACTGACATCCACAGTGGTTGCACCAGTCTACACTCCCACCAACAGTGCAGAAGAGTTCCTTTTTCCCCACAGCCTCTCCAGCAATTGTTGTTGGTAGTTTTCTTGATCCTAGCTATTCTTTCTGGAGTGAGATGGAATCTAAGTGTGGTTTTAATTTGCATTTCTCTAATGACCAATGATGACGAACATTTTTTCATGTATTTATTTGCCATTGGTATTTCTTCATCTGAGAACTGTGTGTTCATCTTGGATGACCATTTTTGGATTGGGTCTTAGAATTTTGGGGGTCTGATTTTTTAAAATTGTTTATAAGTTCTAGACAGAAGTTCAATTGCTTCTTTAAAATTCATTTTATAGATTAGGCTTAGAAAGACAATGGAATTCTCCCAAGGCTTACAACTCCCCCATGGGCAGAACTGGGATTTTAGTCTGCTTGAATCTGATCATATAGAACCTATACCTTGAGGTTATATATGACTTATACACTACACTCTCCCAGAGTCTATAGTGTCTAGAAGTATACTGAGGTAGGTACCACTGTCTCATAAATGTACTGATGACACACTAATTTAAAAATAATTTAAACTCCAAAAATTGGCTCATCAGACTTGCAAATGAATGCATGCAGTAGAAGAGGTAAACTGGATAAAGCTGGAAAAACTTGGCTGCCAACCCAGAGGGCCTGGATTTGATTTGACAGCTGTAGAGAGCCTCCAAAGGCCCTTGAGCAGAAGGGCATCATGCTGACAGCCTCACTGTACGTGCCACTGAGGCCCAGGAAAAGAGCTAGTGCATTAATCCACTAGGAGTTGGCACGTTCAGGCCAAGTTGGTGAATTGGTGATTTACCCATTGAGAAGTATTTCGTTCTATAAACAGGATCGGCTGACAGTGGTAAGAAGTTTGGTTTGAGATTTTGGACTTAAGATGTTAATGCTTAGATCCATAAAATTCATAGGGATGTCTCTTAACACATTGGTAATTCCAGACTGGAGACCAGGAAAAGGCAGGGATCAAAACCATGTATTTGTATATGTTTGCATAGAAGTACTGGTTAAAAGGGGCTTGGGAAACAGAAGGGATTTATGGGATCTGGCGGTAAAAGACATAATTTCAGGGGTCTATTTTTGACAAAGAGACATTGAAAATGGAGATAGGAAAGTAAGAGAACATGATTCAAATAGGATAGAATTCCATAAGAAGGAGGTTTATCAGAGGTTTCGGCTGATTGAAGAAGATAAAGGAATGAAGATGAAGAAATAATCGTCAGCCTTACTGGTCTGGAGACCGCCGGCATCTGTAGGAGAACCCCTCTGAGAGGCTGGTGTGGGAAACTGTCTTGCCAAGGGTTACGGAGTGCGTGGGTTGTGGGGATAAAGATGCATTTCTCCTCCCTGGGTGGAGACCACAGTGTGGTTAAGGGGGTAGAGTAGCTGCTTGAAGGCAGCAAAGATGGTTAGCAAGGGAGCAGAGGAAATTGTATTTGGCAGGTGAGGTGAGAGAGAGAGGAACATATGTGTGAGTAGAGCAAAAATAGAGAAGAAAGAATACCTGAAACTAAGAGGTGGGAGCAGGTTTGGTAGAGTGAAACCTCTGATACAGGAGAGAGTGCTGGGAATGAACCTAGATGGGGACTTTGGTTTTAAGAAGAAGCCCACTCACCCTGTTTAGGAGCTCTGAGTGAGATGACCATCCAAAAACAGCACCGTAGGCTCATGGCAGATTATGTAAACGTGGTTGGGACGTGAGTGGGTTGGGAGACTGAGGAAATAGAGTTCAGGCAGCTTCCAGGGGAAACGCAGAGCATTGGTATAGACAAAAAGATTCCCAGGACCAACATGTCAGGCGAGCTTCATGTTCCATTAAAGTACCTACAAAGACTTGTGGTTAACAAAAACTAAACACTTGCATGAAAAAAAAAAACATTTTTATTGAACCGAGGGCCTCATATATGCAAAGCATGTCCTCTATCCTGAAGCACACCTGTCACCCTTCAGATGTGTTTTATAGCCTTGAAGGAGGACTACAGGAGGCAGAGTAGAGCTTCCCCAAGGGAGGAGAAGTGAGTGAGCACAGCCTACAGGAGAGCGAGAGGAGCGAGGAGCAAGCCATGCATAGAGCCACTGAGGAGGAGGAGGAGGAGGAGGAGGAGGAGGAGAGCATGTAAGGACTGTTGGCTGGAACAGTTCAGCAGGCTCGCAGGGCAAAAGCAAAGTAGAAGGCCAGGAGGGAAAAACTGGAAGGGAAATATCCCAGGCTCAAGACCTGAGTGGCGGAAAGCCATTGGTGACATGTGGCTGTGGTGGTAATAGGTTAGCCAGTCCCTGAAGCAAACGGTAAATACACCCTCCCCTCGTCTCTTGTTAGTATTTTATGATCTTTATTGCTATTGAAGAGTGTATACAGGAAGTAGAGTTATCAGGGAGAAAAGTAGGTTTCACTTTCTGTGGTCCTGTAGGGAGGAGTATTTAAAGAAAGTATCAAAGACGCAAGGGATTTTGCGTACATTAGAATCGGGGTGCCAAGGTGCACCCTGGTTCTGCTCTTAACAACGAGTGGCCTTTAAGAGCAGAAAAGCATTGTCTGCTGGGGAGGGAAGAGAGGCTGAGGAAGGAGGAAGTGCTTCCTGTGGGGCTATTAAGGGTGAATTATGCAGTAAAGGAAGCCCGGGGTTGAATGTTAGAGTACAGGTGGAAACGCTCTCCTCAGAGCATTTTCTCCGTTTTTGTTTGAATTGCTATCAGTGAGTTGGAAAATGTTTTTCTTTCTTTTGATGAGAATTGTAAGGCATAGCTTTGCACTGCAACATTTTAAGTTTTGAATACAGGAGTCTTTTGCCCTAGTTTTACCAACAAATACTCCATTTAATGAAGATCTTTTGTTGTTTTATTTATCTTAGTAGTTTCTAAAAAGTCTTTTAAAAATTATGTTGTTAACTTGAAAGCAAACATACAAAAGTATTGGTAGTGACAATCCTAATCCATTCTTCTGCCTTGGAAAGTGTCAGATAGCAAAGAAGAGGGGTGGCTTTGTGTGCTGTCCATTAGAAAAGGGAGAATTAACTAGGAAAAAGTCTGTGAGGCACATAGGAAAAAGCAGCAGGGATCATTCAAAGAGATAGTTTTTAAAGGGACTTATGAGGAGAGGGAAATGTTTTCAAGTGATGAATGTACTTTCCCTTGATGATGAGAATTCAGGAAAGAAAGAGGTTTTTTAAAAAGCGCTATTTAGGAAAACTTGTTATGAAAATTTTAATGATTAAAATAAAGTTGTAGGTTTGATGATTGACAATGCTTTTGTGAATTTGGTTAGTCTATGTGTCTGACGGTCTGACCCATTCAAAATCGTGTGAAAGTAAAGACTTCATCCCTGAGGTCTTTAGCATGCATCTCCTCCCTAAAATCAAGGATAGTTCTTGTTAAGTTTTCTGCTAAACAAGCCACCCCCAAACTTAGTGACAATATGATCATTATGAGTATTATTTCTACAGTTATGAGTATTATCGGGAATACACAGAAGTCTGGATTATCTCTGGTCCAGGATATCTGGGATTTGAGCTGGAAATATTCAGCTGACAAGGGGCATCAGATAAGTCTGTGAATGATTCATAGTCAAAATCAAGATGGGGCTATAGACAGGAGCACCCACACACGGCCCCTCTCTATGGCTCGGGCACCCCATAGCATTGATGTTTGGACGCTTAGAAGAAGCACTTCAACCAAAAGCTTTGCAGAGAAGCATGTTCTGGGGCCCCGGGTGGAATCTGCATGGCCTTCCACTGCAGTCAGGTTTGAGAGCATCACCTGGCTGAGTCCTGGTGATCAAAGCAGGTGTAAAAATGCCCATATTCATGGGAGAGGACAGAGATTCCCTTTTTCTCCACATGGTGAGTGTCAAAGAGTTTTGACTACTTTCGAAAATCATCACAAAGTCAATGTACAGCATAACACAATGTTACCATATTAACAAAAATTAACTTATGAATTTCTTTTAATACTAACATTTTCCCATTATCTTGAAAATGGCCTGAAGAGCTGAAAATCTTTTTCCAAAACTAGGTTCTATTTAAGGACAAAGTAGCAAGTTGCTTAGTTTATCTCTTAACTTAGGGCAGGTTTCAAAGAAATCCTCTGGCATGGTATCCATTCTCTATGTGCCCAAGTGCTGACTTTCCTGAAACTCTTAAGAACTCTTGAATGCTTTCACGAGCTAATTCGCAGTCTGTTTTGGATACAATAAATGTACTGAGACTGGCCTCCAATCAGACTGATTGCATTTGGATAGTTTCATTCAATAATAACCTCCTGAGGGTAGATTACATTCCAGGCACTGTGATAGGTACTAGACATAGACAAAAAACAACGAGCAAAAACAAACTATAACAAAACAAAATCCTCAGAGTCAGTCAACTGTTAATCAATGAGGATGGAGAGAGACAGTTTTTGTATAGTAGGATACCTGATATAGCAGAGTAAAATTGACAGTAGTCCTAGGAGCAGGGAAATAGGAAGTCCTCAGCCTTGAAGAATCTGTTTGGCATCAAATGAGATGCAGAACTGTCTGCAGACAAACCAGAAAGCTTGTACCATGAACAATATAACCCAGATGTAAGAATAGAAAATGATGAAGAAATAGAAAGTCCACATGCAGCAGTACATTTTGCTTGTTCTCTCCTTTCTTCATTTTTCCTTTCTGGTTTATCTTCTATGTCCAAAACCGTGTTCCTGGGTCTTGAGTCTAGATGTTCTCTCTAGCCTAAGCGGTCGCCCCAATTGGCTTGGTCATATGCTGTGATTTCGTGGAGTTTAGACAACCCCATGACACACTGGAGCTTATTCTGGGCCCAGACACAAAGCCTGCAAATTTTACTCCCCACCTCTTTGTTTGCTCCCTTTGGGTTTTTGCTGTAGAAGTTGAAAAGCTGATGGGCTCCCACTGACTCTGCCATTTTGGACAATATCTCTGCTGCTCACTAGGGAAGCAATAAAGCTCAACTCATTTGCATGGATCTCTGCAGTGGCTCTTCTGACCCCAAGGCTATTAGAAGTACTCATTAGATCCTTTTTAATTAAATATGTGACACACATCATGTCATCAAGCTTAAAAGAAAGAAAGAAAGAAAGAAAGAAAGATAGAAAAATACAAATCTAACAACAGTTCCTGCACCTAATTAAAAGCAGGCTGTCTTTGCTACAGAGCAAGCTGGGGATAGTGCTTTTATCTTGGACACAACTGTAGAACCCCTGGTGCCAAAGCCCGGGGGGCAGGGACGTGAGACTTTGGATGTGTCGAGGGGGCTGAGCTTTTTTGGGTGACACAGGCTCTCTGCTTTCCCAGTAGGTGGGATCTCATTTCAGCTCCTGATACGTGATTAAAGGTGAGGACAAGCTTTCATTTTCTTTCATCCCCCTTTTCAAATGCTTTTCCAGGGAACACCATACAGTGGTATTACAGGTAAACAGAATGTGAGCACAGTGGGATGGTCTCACCAACAAAAAGTTCAAAGAAAATGAGTCCCACGCATCAGATGCTGACATGTGATGCAGGCAGGAAGTGCAGGAGCAGATTGGCATGGGGCACAATGACAGCTTCCTGGAGAGTCTTTATTCTAGGTTAAGCTGGAGATTGAAAATAGCATCCATAAGTAGGAGATGCCTCACTCGCTCTCACATAATCTTGGTTCTTAGCAGCCCTCGAATTATCCTCTTCCCCTCTCCTGATCTCTCCTCATCTACACTCCACCCTTGTCAGTTCTCTTTCTTCTAGTGAAATGCAGCAGAATCTCTGCACCTCTACACTTGAGCTCCTTTCCTATTATATGCAAGTCTTGAAATAACCTCTCTATGTTTAACTGAACCAAACAGCTCTTATATTGTCAGTGGCGGTAGCTACTGAATTTTTATATTGCAGAGATAATCTTGTTCTTGGAAGGGAGGGAGTCAGGGGAGTGGCCGAGAGTGGACTTACCCTGAAGCTATATCTGCCTTGGCAGCCCTGTACTGCTCGTGTCTTCTTCTCCTGGTACTGCTTTCAGGTAAATGAGGAATTCTGGGTCCTTTTAAAGACTTACTTAAAGTGAAAAGGAAGATTTTTTCCAGCTCTGCTTTTCTCCTCAATGTTTTTTTTCAGTTCTGCTCAGTGTGGTATCCTAATGGAGAATCAGAAAGGAGGAAATTTATGGCATTGGTTTGCCGTATTTGCTGCCAGCTCTTGGGCATAAGAGCTGTTGAATCTATTGAGATCCCTCAACCATAAACACTTGCATGTGGAAAACAATTATTAAAGTCTGCTAGGTGCCAGGCCATGTTTCAAATGCTAGGGTCTCAGCAACAAATAGAGGAAACAGTGCCCCTTCTCTGGTGAACTTTACATCCTAGAATCTGGAGTCAGATAACAAAACAAGCACCTATTAGGTATTAAAAATTATCAAGGAAGGGATATAGAACAGGTAAGAGATGAGGATAGAATTGGCACTTTAGACAGGATGGGTAAGAAGCCCTCTTAGATGTGTGTGAAGAGTAGTGTGAATGAGGATATGAGTATATGAATGACTATGGGAAGAGAAGTGCTAGATATGATGGCAGGCTAGCACATGCAAAGGCACTGAGGCTAGTCCTGGGGTATGTGAGGTCACTGGTGGACTACTTACTGTGTCTGGATTCTTCTACTTGATGCTAAAGAATTAAAGATCAGTTGAAAACTTTGCTATTGCCTTAAAATGTACCTATGTTTTCATCTTAATATATAAAGATTTTCCAACTAGAGAAAGGAAATAATTTGCTACTACCTGTCACATTGATGATTTGGTGATAATTAAAACAATCAGCATAGGAAAATAAGATTTGGATTATAGAAAGTCCTGTAGAGACACAACACAGGTAACTTTTTTAGGATTTTGAATCTTGCAGGATGGAAGACAGCCACATTGAGGCAAGTGGAAAAATGAGAGTGATTTAAAAACTTGACACCTCACATAGATGAAGGGTATCAGCTGGATATAAAATAATCTACTTGGTTTTAAGCACAGGTTAAAAAACAAAGAAGAATGAAAGATTTTGTGATTAAGCAAAACATAAAATAACTAAAGGTAGAAATTGTGGCAATGTGGAGAGTAGAGTTGGGGTTTAGGTTCAGATGTTAGATTTGGGAAAGGTACCACCTCTTACTCATTCTCAGAAGGAGAAAGGATTCACAGACAAAGGTTTGGAGAAATGTGGAACTTATGTCTCTAGTCCTCAGTTGTCCACCAAAGTGAGCACTGCATGGCCCGACTCACACCCAGAACCCCAACATACCTGCTTGACTATATAGTAGACCTCTCCAATTCATTGTGTCCACTGAACTACTGATTTTCTCCATGCCCCTCACAATGCTTTCAGCCTCAGCCTTCATCTCAGATGAGCACAACTCCCTCCTTCCAGGTGCTCAAACCATCCTTGCCTCTTTTTCTGAATGCCTCATCAACAGCTGCTCGAATGTTTTCAGAATCCAGCTGTTTCTCCTCACTTTGGTGCTGCTCCATGGTCTTCACCACTATCCCACTCAGCTGATTGACTGTGCTTGGATCCATCCTGCATTCCTGCACCCCACTCCCTGAGGTTTACTCTAAAGTAGCGCCAAGAATGATGCTTTATAAATCAGTGTCAGATCGTGTCACTTCTTTGCATCGGACTCTGGGATGGCTTCTCGTTTCTGTCAGAGTAAAAGTCTGTGTCTCTATACTGTTGGCAGACACCACAAGATTTGCCTTCTTGGCACTGCCTTTGCCTTTCTGACTTCATCTGCTCCCCCTTCCCACTTAACTTACATCGTTATGCCTCCACATGGGTCCTTAAAGATATCAGTCATGCCCCAAGAGCAGGGCCTGGCTCTCTACCTTTGCTGTATCTCATTGCTCTTGCCTTAGGTATCTACCAGCTCATTTTGCCACCTCCTTCAAGTTTTTGCTCATATTTCACCTTCTCAATAGAATTTATCTGAACTTTTATTTTGATACAGACTCATTCTTGCCCCCTAGAACTCTGGTACTTTGCATTCTTTACCATGATTCTTGACATCATGAAACATACTCCATGTCAGTCACTTCCTATATTTAAGTTTTATTCCCTTTCCAGAATGTAACTTCCTTGTAGTCGTGCAACTTTGTCATTTAAATAAATTTAATTTTTAGATATAAAGCAAACAAAAGGTTTAAATATCTTGTTGAAGGAAGTGGTTGAATGGATAGTAAAGAATCTCAAGTGATTTGTGATAGGTGGACTTAATTTCCTGGTTAAAAAAAATAAGGCAAGGTCATCTGCAGGAAGTAAGATACATGATTGAGGAATCTATATTTTAAAAGATGTTGACACTTTCTGTGAGGCAGTAGGTAGACTCATCCAAGAGGAAATACAAAGGTTAGTATCAGTAAGGGTTGATCTTGGATTGCTTTTTAAGTACAATTGTGTTAATGTAGCAATATGCATAATTTTATCATTATCTTACTACCCTTCTGTAGTGGACTGAATAGGAGTCTCCCAAAAGATATGTTCATGTCATAATCTCTGAAACTGGTGAGTATGACCTCATATAGCAAAAGAATGTGTTGTAGTTAGCAATCTTGAGAAGAGGAATTTATTCTGAATTATTTCAGCATGCCCTAACTACAATTGCATGGATTTCAGTAGTGGAGAAGAGGAGTGCACTTTAAGATAAATGCACAGAGAGAAATGTCACATACACATACGCAGAGGAGAAAGCAGTGTGAAGGCAGAGACAGAGGTTGAAGTCATGCAGCAAGAAGGCAAGGAATAGCAGCAATTGTTGGCA
Organism: Hydrochoerus hydrochaeris; assembly: GCA_004027455.1. Lineage (NCBI taxonomy): Eukaryota > Metazoa > Chordata > Mammalia > Rodentia > Hydrochaeridae > Hydrochoerus > Hydrochoerus hydrochaeris. Next base: position 15,465 of record PVLA01006448.1, on the reverse strand, counting down.
GCTGCCAACAGCCAGGCAAGGCATGGACCAGATGTCTCCCAAGAGCCTCTGGAGTGGGTGTAGCCCTTCCATACCTCTATTTCAGACTTTTGTTCCTCAGATTCTGAAAAGGTATATTTCTGCATTTTTCAAAATTTTTTATTGTTTTTATTTAAATACTACCCTTTGTTGACTAACTTAGTTTCCTAAAGATCTGGTAAACCACTGGCTTATTGTAATTTGTTACAAGAAGCCCCAGAAATCCAAGATTTGGTTTAGGGAAGTAAGATGCTACTGAAACAGCTACCTAATGAGGTCAAAATAGCTTTGAAATGTGGTAATAGCTACAGGCTGTGTATTTGAATTTTGCAGTGCTTAATAGAAAAACCTAGAGTGTGTTGAGGAGACTGTTTTGTAGTAGGAATGAGGTGATTCCCTTGTAACAATTCACAAAGACACTAGGATCACTCTAGAGGAGGCTTTTTTAGTTTTAGAAAATATGTATGTGTAACAGAATGCTGCATAAATAATGCACATTAAAAGCATTCTGGTGAAGGATTAGGAGGAAATGAAGAAAACAACTGGAAATTGGAAATAAAGCCATTTTGTTAGACTTTGATAGAAAAAAGTCTAAATTACATGTTTTAGTTGGGGGCAAAGCAGAAACTGTGAGTAAAGTTGTGATACACAGCAGCCGAGGCTGTTTCCACTCACGGTGCTGGAGGTCTGACCTGGTTTCTTTGTGTAAAATGTGAGACAACACAGACGAATCAAGGAAAAATTGTTAAGCAAAAAATAATCAGATTTTGATATTGGTGATTTCTCATTCTGTCCAGATTGAAACAGATAGTATTAGCTGGGGATTTAGCTCAGTGGTGTAAGTGCCTGCCTGGCAAGCACATGGTCATAAATTTGATCCCTACTACAAAAAATAAAAATAATATCACAGATTCAGTGTTAAGAAAGTGTGTGCTAAAGAGAAAGGTTATGTAAGAGTGGACAATCTTTCATGAAAACACCAGATCTGTGGGTCAGATACTTCCCCATCACTGGACACTTTCCTCAACTCCTGCAGTTTAGAGGAGGAGAGATTTATTTTGGCAAATGGTTTGAGTCTGTGGCTGGGTGTCTCCAAGATAGAAACAGTTGGCAGAGTGACATGGCAGAGAAAAAGATGCTCCACTGATGGCAGATGGGAAGCAGAGAGAGAAGGAAGGACCTGGGGACAAGAATAAATCTTTCTAATTCATACTCTCAAAACCTACTTCCGACAAGGCCCCACCTACTAACAACATAGTCAACTGCTCAGCTCCCCAGTGGATGAATCCCCTGGTGAATGTAGCACCCCACAGTCTAATCAACTTCCACACACATGGTGATTTCGGCAGACAGTTTAGATCTAAGCCATAACAGCGTGTGACCAGCGGATTCATTCCACCATTTCAACAGAAATAAGGAAGAGGGGCGGGGCTCACACCAAGACCTGTGAAGCACATTCTTTTCTAATAGTACTAAGCTCTGTCACATACAGGGGAGACACATGGGATGCTTGCCAACATTGTATCAGCAGAAACACCACCCACTTGGGGCAACAGAGCAGAGACAGGAAAACGTGGAAGGAGGCTGTCAGAAACCCAAAGTGCTCTACACAGGACATTAATACGCAAGGCAGAAGTTAGAATTGTTGCACAAAATAACAATTATTCAAGGTTGAGAGATAGAAGGATAAGACTGACAGAGCCTCAGTATGCGAATTCTCTGGCGCTAGTCAAGTAAGTAAAATGCTTGTTAGCAATCAGGGAGGAGAGAGAAGCAGTTCCATGGCTATACAGTGGATAGACAATTGATTGGAGCTCTGGAGGGGGTGAAAGGACACGGTAAGAGAGACGGTGTCTGGGTGAGCTTCCCTTGAAGTTCATGTGTTTGAAACTTCATGATTAAATTGTATGTTAATGGTATTTTGAGGCAGGGCTTCTGGGTGGTCAGTAGGGTTAGATGAAGTCATGAAGGTGTGACCTCCATGATAGTTTTAGCAGCCTTTTAAGAAGAAGGGGAGAGCTTGGGCTGGCAGACATGCTTTGTCTATGTGATGCTTTTCTCCAGTATGGTCAGCAAGAAAGCACTCACCAGATTTATCATCTTGCCATTGGACGCCAGTTTCTAGAACAATGATCTTAATGAACTCTAGGTTTTATAATTTACCTAGCCTGTGGTATTCAACTTTAACAATAGAAAACAAACTCTAGACAAATTGTGGGAGAAATGAAAATATAGGGGATTCAGGTTAAAGAAAAAAATTATTAAATTTGAAATATTGAGGGTTTTAATGTTTCCAAGCAATAACAACAAACAGTAGATGATCATGCTGTGAGTAGTTTAAGCATAGTAGAGGTGAAGATCATTCTGAGACACAAAGCTGAGTAGCTGGGAGACTAGGGTTTATGAGGAATAGGTAACAGGGACTGTGAAAATTGAGGTCACTTTTGGATATTTATAACATAATCAATAGTATCAAAATGTCAAAACCATGCATACACACATCCATGCCAGTGTGTTAACCCCAAAATTTAGAACTTAGAGCAAGCCAGGTTCAGCCTCACTCTGCAGATTCTGAGAAGAATCTACACTATCAGTGTCTGAAGGAGACACTAAGAGAAAAACCAAGATAAGAGATAGTGGGAAAATTATTTTGTAAGGTGTGTTTTTAAGATCTGGTTGTATTTAGATCCCTCAGTGCCTTGATATAGCACTAGAACATTACAATATCTCTTTACTTTTAAGGTAGTTTGTGTTCACTTTGTGGCTTAAAAAAGATTCTAACAATATACTTGCCCATTTTCAAAGCTTAAGAATAATCCTACTATTCTTATTTTTAAATCTATGTTGATATCAAATTAGTCCAGCTATTAATGTTCACCCACGTGCTGCAATACAAATAGGTTACCTTATTATTTTTAGTTAAATTTCATTTTAATCATATAAACCCTAATAGAATTACAATATAATTTTTTGTTCCAAATAGCTTGATCTTTACAATGGTCAACTATTTTGTCTTTTTACCATGTTATTTTTTAAAAATTCGATTGTAGTAAGGTATAATTTAACCATTTTATTTTGAAATACATTACACAGAAACATTTACATAAATTATATAATTGTGCAGTTGCATAGAATTTACAAGAGTATTTACAAAGCTACCAATCTTGTTAAGAATATATCATTGCCAATTTCCTGAAACCATTTCTGTGGATCCTAAACTCAATTATATATCGCTGGCTCTCTCTAGTACTGAAATAATTTTTCTTGATTTTCGTTATAGTCATTCTTTTACTTTTCTTCATAATTCTATTTCTGTATGTCTGTAAAACATCATCATTAATTTTGGAAATTTTGATCTTTCTGGAAATAAACTATGTTGAGTATATTCTTGAAATTGCTTCCTTTGCCCAGAAGTATGTTCACTGTTCATGTCTGTTCATACATGGAATTGGAAATCACTGGTTTTTCTTAGCATAATTTAATACTATCTCTTTTGAGATGACAGGTCCTTTCCTCTACTGGATACCCTATGCATTTTGACAAAAGATTTCACATTTCATTGTTTTTCAGGGATTTCTATATTATGTCTTGTAATGTATTTTGCATGATCTCTTATTTTCACTTCAAGTTTCTTAATGTTATAAAGGCATCATGTTTATCTCAGATTTCTTTGTCTTCAGTAGCACCAGGCCTGGAGGATATGCATAATTTATGTTTATAAAATGCTTATTAAATGCATGATGTTGAGAAGTGCAGTATATATTTGGATGGCAGGCCCTTTATTATATATTCCCTAAAGTCTAGATAGCTCAGTAATAAATACATCTCATCTATTTCTCATCTCAGTAAGCCATTGTGCTTGATCAGCTCAGTGTTTGCCTTCAATTACATTCTCAATAGAATTTTTTTCCAATTCTCAAAAGCTATGCTTTGTATCTGCTAACCTGCGCCTGCCTAATATTGAAATCTTTGCTCAAAAGAAACAATTGGATAAACAAAGTGTGAGTGAAGGATTAATAAGGCAGGCTCTTAATTCTACGCTGCTTGTGTTAAACAAATGTAATGAGGGGGAATCTAATAATAAAAGCATGAAGAGTAAGCAGCAGCCCCCAGAGGGTGTAGATGTAACTGTGTCTCTGTATTTTTTTCCTGCTACGAAGCACAGTGGTTCTCTGGGTTGAAGGAGTTGGAGTGGAGGATGGTTGCTTTTCTGAAACCCTTCTTCTGGAAAATGCCTTTGCCTCTTTGAGTCAAAGAACAAGTGTTTTTGAGAAAGCTCAATTGAATTCCCCTAAGCTCAAAGCATATAGAGCAAAATACAACTTCCTTCGGAAAAGGAAATGAAGTGTTTTATTTCTTTATTTATTAGATTTGTTTCTAACTGTACCCTGTGCCAGAAGCCCCAAGGCAGAAAGGCTTATTGTAAAATAATAGTGATAATTAAATTTTATATTATGAAACAACAATCAATGCAGCAAAACTAGTATCCAGTCCACTGGGGTTACTGAAACTAAAGAGACAGGCTCTGCACGCTGTCCCAAGGCCAAACATTGATGCCTTCTCTACCCTTCTCTCTCCTCCTTGTCCATTAATATTTTTAAGAATCATGGTTGCTGGGCACCTTGCATATTTTTTTCCCCCACAGAAGAAAATTGTGGCTTAATTATAGAAGCAACAGAGGCAAATCTCTCCTGAATAATATTTTGGGTATTGGTGGAAGAAGAACCGTAACAATATACAACATCACACTAGGGTGAATTGGTAAAAATGGTTAATCTGGGCCTCAAAGACCCTTTTCCTCTGCTCTGCAGCTGTTCTGCTTTGGAATTTCTTTCCTCAGAGCTGCCAGTGTCCTTGTCATCCTCCCTTCTCCTCCATGTGGAATTCCGTAGAGAACTCCTCACATCTCATTCCAGCACTCTCCTAAACCTCACCTTGTCTTTTCAAGTTAGCCTTGTGGTATGGCATTTGCCCATTTTTGGTGCATGTATTTCCAAAGAGTGTTCCCTAAGGAATAGTGCTGTAATGGCTAGAGACATAAGGTTCAGTGTCTAGAAGACATGGGTTTAAGGCTTTCTTTCTCTCCTATCAACCTTATGGTGTCAGAAAACTTATTACTCCATGTTGTAATAAGGGTTTGTGCTGGGAATAATTAGAATCAGGACATGGAGTTTATAATATTATTTTAGGAGGTCACACAGAGTTAACATTAAAAAATGCAGGAAATGTATCCACATCACTAGAGACATAGAATATTTAGCCAAGGACCTGAATCCCACAGCAATGTCCCACATGAGTTCAAATGTGGACCCAGACCTCATGACAATGCCTCCCACGAGGCCATCTGGAGGTCTAGGGCCCACAAGAAGGACTCATGCCAGTCTCTTTTATGGATCTGTGCTGGGAAGGCCCAAAGGTCAGCAGTGGAAGCTAGAAAGTCTATGCCAGTGGGGTGAAGGAGCTCTGCTGGTAGGTTGAGGGTTTTACACTGGAGCTGAGAAGTCACACTCAGAACAAAGACCAGGGCTGTCCTGAAAAGCACCACAGCCATCCTCAGCGACACGGAGGCCCTGAGTTCCTCCTCCGACAAGCACAGTCGAGTACATGCCAGGAAGCCAGCATGACGAGTTCACCCTGGAGACCAAGTGGCACACGCCTTCCCCTCCAGAGCCAGAAAGCTATGCTCGATGTGAGGACCAGAGCTTCTCCAGGAGAACCAACTGCGTAAGCAACAACACGTAGGACAACCCACATGGCCTCAATGCATTAACGCACCAATGCCCTACCTCACTGCATAGCATCTCCTTCTCCACATCTCTGTTTATGCTGGTGAAACATCTACGCTCAGCGCCATGCTGATGTAATCCAGCTGGCATTAAGCTGACCACCAGTTTTCAATCCATAACGCTCCCTGTTAGATTGTCTTTCCCATCTCATCTAGAAAACAAATACATAACTTCTCTTTTCTTTGGAAAGGAAGAAGTCAATAAGTTATTTACTTGCTATCAGAAATTTGTTCTCCCATGAAGGAACAGGTAGAGCCCACAAGGACAGTGGTGCCAGTGCATTTTAGGAACAGAAACGCTAAGATCTACTGCCATATAGATACTCATCAAAACTAGAGAATTGCAATAATGAACAGCTTGGTGAGCAAATATCTGTGTCACTGTGGCAGTCACAATGTCATAAGAATAGGATGTCCATGGAGACTTCTAGAGCACCCACAGAAATCCTTGCTGATTTTCAAGTTACACAATTCATGGATATTTGAGATCCCATGAAGCAAGTGGGTTCAGACCATAGCTGTGAACATTGAGGTACCGCTCTGGGAAGGTGACAACATTGACACCCGAAGAGGTTAAGCAACTTGCTGAAAAACACAGCTGGAATCTTGAGTGACACTTAAGCTCTTTGTTTTAAAACCACTTTCACAAAAAACAGTTGGGGTTCTTTGACTTTTGTCATTGACATGGCTCTGCATGCACTCGATTTGACAGCATATGTATCAGTTTCAGACTCTACTCCTAGCAGGATGAGTTATGTAAAATTTTAAATAATAATGATGTTCATTTAAGGAAAGAATGTGATTTTTCCATCCTCTCCCCAAGTACTTGGAAATGAGAAAGAAGGATCTAATTCTGATGTCTTCTATTTGGACATCTTTACAGTTTTCAACTGTTTTCACTATCGATTCATTTATTAGTAGTGCATCTTTCTATCTGTGTTTCCTCCACTTGATCCTAAATATAGAAACTGCAAAAGGGTTACCCAGGAGATTAGTTGTCTTCCAGCAGAGGACCAAATCAGGATGTTTGCATAAGAAACAGCATCCTAGGTTACTCAGAGCCCTGTGGTAGGTAAAGAGAATCCCATTAAGGGACCAAGCAAGCAAAATATATCAGCAACTTAAAACCAGTGGTAAACAATGTAGAAATAGCCAGAAGTTGCAGGGATGTTGCCATCTTAGTGTACCCACATCATGAAACATTCAGATGCTTATTTCATTTGCTTCACGAGGGAAAAAATATAGTCAAAAATAATATGAAAATGGCTTTATTGCATCTGAGTACCTGACAAACAGCTGAACAGCTAGGCTCTAAAAAAATGTTTCTTCCCAATGGGAAGATTTCCTGTGATAATAACAACCAATTTTTGAAGCATAATCAGTAAATGTGTTGCAGTAATGAAAAGAGAAAAAAGATTTGGAATCAGATAACCGTAAGATAAATGGGAAAGGGGGATCAACCACTTACCAGTTATGAGAACTCAGTGTTTTTAGCTGGAAAAAGACCCTGATGCCCTCATCTATCATGGTTGTTTTGAAAACTAGAAATATGTACATAAAAGATGTAACAGTGATGCTTAGATTCTGTTGCTTATAACTACAATTGTTATTTTTATTATTACTAGGTGGGGAATATGAGAAATAATCTGCTGACTGCACTGATAGTAAGGAAAAATTGGTTTTCTGGAACATAGCTTATTATAAAAGAATGATGCTTTCTGGTGAAAGGCATCAAATACCCGGAAGAATATGGAGACACAGTCATCAGTGTAACCAGAATAAACAAACATTTTAAAAAAAGGCAAAGGAAGGGCCTGATTAAACTCTATAATTGATACTGTGGAAAGCAAAATGTGTGTCTGTGTGTGGAAAAATTGATGAGAAATTAATGACTATGATAGGAACAATATTAATATAACTCACATATCTATGTGCCAGACACTGTACATTCTACTTCAACAAACTGTAGTTTTATATTTTGATTCAGATATATGTGGTATTTGTACACACACACACACACACACACACACACACGTGTGTGTTATATACATCTCAGTATACAATCTTATTAAAGTATCACTGAAATTTGGTGACTTTGGAGCATGACTGCACTGTAATACTTGAAGGAATATGTTTTGTTTAAGCAAAAGTAACCTAATAGTGCAGGAAATAGTACCTGGAGTTATGACACACATCTTGTAAAAATCTGTCCCTGTAAGGCTAGGGGCTTGATGACTCAAGTGGGAACAGATGATGGAAGCAAAGATGATCAGAAATAAGTAATAGTGGAATGTATATCTGGCTCTCTAAACTTGGTGTACTACCTTAAGCATAGTATAAATCTCTCAGGTATTGAGCTGAGAGGATATTTTACTGTCTGGGCAGCACTTGAGAGTCTGAATCTCCTAAAAGTGAAGCATTAAAGCCATGCCATGACTTGCTTTTATTTTGTATTTTCAATGGAAAAGAGTCACACAGAGGAAGTTGTTGCACTAATTTAATTCTGACCGTTGAAGCAAAACTGGTTGCTGTCATGAAAGCTGCAGGGAACTTGAAGAAAGTAATCATGCAATGATCGTGAGAGCCTAGAGATACACAGATGTGACTCTGAAACAGCAACTTTAAAAATAATCAAAAGGGCAAGGGATCCCAAGGACACAGAGGTGATGGATGACTCAGGGAAGGTGGTGGGAAAACTCAGGGTAAAACATCCCACATAATCAGAAATTATTCTAAGATCAAGAAAGGGGATGTAAATCTTAATATCCTATAAATCATAAGTTGAGTTCCTGTTTTCAAAGGACTGATATCAAATATTCAAGGAGGAGAATAGACATCAAGGAGAGGTAAGACCAGCACCAGGCTGTAGAACAAATACTCTGCTGTGGCAGTGTTCAGGTAGATACCAGTCTCAAAGATACTTTAAAAAAAATAAAGAAATTTAAAATTTGTATGAAAAATAAGATGTTAAACTGGGAGGCTCTCTTGGCCAGGGTTTCCCAGAAAGTAAACTGGAGGAATAGGCTTGTGTACAGGTGACACATTTGGTGGTGATCCCAGGGGGCAGCCACCAGGGTGGGGCTCTGAGAGTGGGAAGTGGGGAAGGAAGAAAAGCCATTTGTGGAGCATGATGGAGTTGGTTGCTGTTAAGAGTTTGCCTTCAAAGAGCTGTTGGAAGTGAATCTCATGTCTGGCTGGGCTATTGGAAATGAAAATCAGATGTCCTTTCCATCTGTTTCCATCCTTAGTGGTTGAGCTGAACGTGGCATTCAGGGTGTTATGGTTTGAGTCTGGATGTCTCCCAAAAGCCTCATGCAGTCATGGAGGCAGGCTTCTAGAGTTTGTGAATGACTCATGGTCCAACGCTGGGACTATGGGTGTGAGTGCCATGGCCAAGTGGGTGTGGCCTACATACAATATAAGGGTCTTCTCTCTATGCTCCCCTTTTGCTCTTGTTGCTGGTACTGTTTTCCGCTACCATGAACTGGTGCCCTCTGCCATATGCCACTCTGCCTTGGAGTCATCTGATTACGAACTAAAACTTCCACAAGCTGTGAGCTAAGTAAACCTTTCATTCCCTAGCTTTGGATATCAGGTATTTTGTCCCAGCAATGAGAGAAAAGTAACCAAGCCACAGGGTATTTATCCCTCTGCCTGTGCGAGCAATGATCTGGATGCTATGTCCCTCAGAGCAGAGCCTGGGCAGGGAGGAGAGAAACACAGGCCAGAGGAGAAGTGAGAAGGTTGACAGAAGTTTTCTTGGAACTGGTTGCTGCTGCTTAGAGGGCCAGGCAGAGAGGACCTGGGGTTCTGTCCATTAGTTGTGTGATAAACAAGGAAAGTAATCTGCTGGTGGATTTTGTAATACACCCAGAGTGCAGAGAAGGAAAGCCAAACAACCCAGCTCTCATTTCTAGAGGAAGGAGAAGAGTGTGATTTAAGTAGGCTGGAAGCCAATTAAAAATGCCTGGTAGCAATTGCAGTTCCTTTCCTAATAATACAAGACATTAGGAACTGAAGCAGAATGTGTAGAGAAGGCATGGTATTTTTGGAAGTTCTTCCATTTTTCTTTTAAGAATGGGGCCTTGGTGTGTGTGTCTGTGGGTGTCTCTGACAGTGAACTTGGAGAAGTTCCTCGCCTCTGCCTGCGTACCCCAGGTCATGTTCATGGCTGTGTACCCGGCTCTTAAAGTGAGCCTGATGCCGAAAAGTTGCTTGATACCACATGGTAAATTAACAAGTGAGAAGTTAACCATGACACAGTTCTTACAAGATGTCGTTAAAATGCATGTTGAAGATGTAGATAATTTTAAATTATAAGAAGTTTTAAGTCATGGGTATCTACCATGTTATACCAAGAACATAGATATTACTTTCAAATTTCAATGAATGAGTATAAAAATTGATTGTATGCTAGCTCACAACATTTTTGAAATCATAAATTGAGCAGGAAAATGTCCAGCCAGAAAATAATAAACTGCAAATTAATAACCAAAGCTTGAAATATCATCAGAAATAAAATCTAGCAGTTTTGTAATTTAAAACATTCTTTAGCAAACCTATTAGGGCAAAAAAAAGGGAAATCAAAATTACAATGATAGGCTATTTAGAAAATAATAGAAATATAAAAACATTACTTATTATTACAGTGTGAGGAAGCCAAGTTATTCTCAGAGGCAATAATCTTAAATGCCTTCATTATTAAAATAATAATAAAAAAGTATAGCAATCAACAGAATTGAGTTAGAAACACAACCACAAAATAAACCTAAAGAAACAGAGGAGAACATGTAGTAAGCACAGAGAGATTTTTAATGAATTGAAAACCAAGAGAATGTAACTTTTTAGTAAATTCATAACTTTCTTTAGACACAATACAAAATGCAATCAAGATAAAAGAGAAAAAATTTTAAAAATTTAAATGAAAACTAATAGCAGATACTGTGGTTTTTTAAGTCAAAGAAATATGTCTAATGCACTATACTAAGTGATTTAAATACTACATTAAATAGATGATTTCCTACAGGCAAAATCAATGCCCCAAATTAAGAAAAATAGAAAATTTGTTATGACCAATATTAGAAAATAAATCATCAAAAAGTGTTGTTCAGTAACATGTTCACAATCAAATAATTTTGCTGTTAGGATTTTGATGACTAGTTAAATTCCATACTACACAAATTATTAAAGAAAGACAGGTTACACTTCATTGTCATAAGCTGAACCCCACAATAAGATCCTTATGAAAGATTTCTCACCTCCCAGAAAGGAAAAAGAGAGAGGAGAGAGAGAGAGAGAAAGAGAGAGAATAAATGAGTTCTGTGAGAAATATTGATGCCAATCTATTAGCAAACCAAATTGCAGTGCTATCTTCAAACATTTTCCCACCCTGACCAAATAGAATGTGTCCTAACATTGAGAAGCAGATTTATTGTCCAGGACATATGATTATAACACACCATACCTCTAAGTCCAAATTAGGAAAAGCACTCTAATCAAAAAGATGCTATGAAGTGCTTGAGCACAATCAATACGCTTTCTGTTGTCTCTCTAGTTTAGAACCAGCACAAGCAAACTGAAGAAACTAGAAACTTCCCGTGCAAAACACTGCCTATTGAAAATCAAGAACTAACATACTTAAAGGTGAAATACTAGAAGTGACTCTAAAAAAGGCACCTATCTGCTGATTTCATTATTACTTAACACAATTCTTTTATAATCAGAAAATAAGATAAAGTGGGGAGGAACAGCAGCAAAGAAAAGGAGAAAAATAATAGTATCAATCAACCTGGCAAAGGAAGAAGTGTTTTAACAGCATTCAAGTTACTTGGTATGAACAAACTATATTCCAAGTCATGGGAAAAATAATATGTGAGCCAATTATAATGCCCTTGGAAGAAAAGATCTGGGCCAGAGGCCACTTGGAATAAACACTGCTTTATTATACGACACAGAGAAAAGGTGAATTTCAAACTGCAGACTGGGCCCACTAAGGACCAACATCTCTGGAGGAGAAAGTAAGTGCTTTTAGATTTTAAATTCTCTTATCCAGAACTTGGCTTAGTCTAGATCCTACATTCCTGAATCTGTGCTCTATTTTAAATTTATTCTATAGTTTTACTGATATTGGCAACCAAGCTAGCATGGAACACTCGGGCAGCTGCTGTATACTAACCTCCTTCCACAGCAACTGTGGCCAATTCAGCTGCACAGGAGGAGGGACAACTCCAGGACTTAGCAGAGGAAATAATACTGCATGGGATTTCAACTTCAGTTCTGAATTTTCTTTCAATAAATTAAGTTATATAAAACTTAGGTAATTTTTTAAACTCCAAGATTAAAAGGATAGTTCACAGAGCACTGTTTCACATATAGTTCGTTTTCAGTTGTAGCTGTTGTTTTAAAAATTTTATTTGGGTATCTTTTTAGATATTAGTATAACAGTACATATTCTATAAATAATAGTAAAATATGATATTATTTAACATGATATTTCAGATACTCTGGCACGAGTGTGCTAGGGATTGTCCGGTTACTCTTGGCAAATGTATCCAATCATGTGGTATATGCTTAAGCCGTATAAAATAGAGTTTAGGTTTGGAAACCAGATGTGGACCGAGGATAACTTGCTTCATTTTTGCTGAACCTTAGTTTCCTTCTGCATCAATGGGTGCAGTGTTTACTGATGGGAATAATAGAGAATAAAGTGAACTCAGAGACTGTCTAGAGCACCATGTGTAATAACAACTTCTGCTGCTCCAGTGGCTATTTGAGGTGTCTCAACCAGAAGACTTTAGTCAGAAGACTTGCTCTTGCCTATCTTGATTGCTGTGGTTAGTAAAATTGTGTAAAAATGTTTAAAAAGAGGCAGATTCAGATAAATCAAAGCTAGAATGAATCAAATGCTGCACAAGATAATTAAAAACTAAGAGATTATGGCAAGTTGGATAAATACCACAAGATGAAAAAATTGTACATGCATGCACACAGGCATACATGTATGCATATATGTATGCATGTGTGTCTTCCTTGCTGTGTTTGAATGTGGTTTAACTCCTCCAAACTGATGCTGAAATTTCACTGTGATGGTGATGGGAGGTAGGACCTTGAAGAGGCAATTAGATGACTAAATGAGATTTTTCCTTTCTCATAAGGAAGTTCCCCTTCATGGGCAGGGCTGGTTTAAAGCAACCATCCTACAGTTTTATTCTCTTCATGCCCTGGCATAAATGTTCCATTCCAAAAGGGAAGAATAGCAGGATTGAAAGGAAAGGGAGTGATCCAGACCTGTGCCATGAGGGGAGTTCCAGCCCACTGGGGCTGGCCCAGGGAGAGTTTGGGACCATCGCACCCAGGGTTTGCCTACCCAGCTCCCTAGGACACTGGACTGGGCTCAAGAGGTTTTGCAGGCTTGAGTGGACCAGTGACCTTCTTTCAACCAGGGGAGCCAGACCTGTGCCGTGAGGCAAGCCAGGCCCACACAGTGAGGGTAGCCAAGGTTGCATGAGTCCCAGGAGCTGAGGGCACAGGAGGTGATTTCCAGCACACCCAGGGGAAGCTTTGGAAAATTTCTGGAAACACGAAAATATAGGGAAATGACAAAACAAAAGACCAAAATGCAATCTCAAACCTCCAGCCCATACCAAGAGCCCATCCCAAGAAAGCCTAGGAGCCATGCACATAGAAGAAAATATAAGCCATACACCTGAAATGCCTGAAATGTATCAACTGAAATAAAGAAGCAACTCCAGGAAGCTATGAAGGAACTCAAATCAGAAATAATCTCCTAGGTAAAAGAAGAAATGATAAAAATAGTGAAAGAAATACTGAACACATCTAAAGAAGACACAGTTAAAAAATTAGAGGAACAAAACAAAAAGATAGAATCCCTGAATAAACAGTAGAAGAAACAAACAGAATGCATGAAGCAGATTCAAAGAGACATACAGGAAATCAAAAATTCTATTGAAAGTTGCCAAAACCACCTCAATGAAAGTGAAGATAGAATTTCAGACCTTGAAGATAAGATTGCAGCTAGTGAACAGGAAAGGAAAGATCTTCTAAAAATAACAAGAAATCAGGAAATAACAATTTAACAGCTGAAAGATGATGCAAAGAAAAACAACATAAGATTGATAGGGATAAATGAAAAAGAAGGGGACAACACAAATGATTTCAAGAGGCTATTTACACAAGTAATAGCTGAAAATTTCCCAAACATGAGAATGGAAACTGACATACAGATTAGTGAAGCATATAGAACTCCAAATAGCCATAACCAAAATAAAACTACACCCAGACATATAACAATCACCATCCCAGAAATCCAACATAAGAACAGAATATTAAAAGCTGTTAGAGAGAAAAGACAGATCACCTATAAGGGAAGGCTTATCAGAATCACAGCAGACTTCTCAACACAAACAATGAAGTCAAGAAGAGCATGAAGTGAAGTATTTCAGATCCAAATGGAAAATGACTTCCAACTCAGATTGATGTATACTGCAAAACTGTCCTTCAAAATGGATGGAGAAATAAGATACTTCCATGACAAAGAACAGTTGAAGAACTTCATGATCAACAAACCAACCCTACAAAGAATACTGAAAGATATTCTAGATACACATAGGGAAAAACCACTAAGCAAGACAGACAATTAAACAGAATGGAAAGGTAAAGATATAACAGCAGAAAGATAACATATCAACAATAAACCAATATGTAACAGTTATAACCATTAATGTAAATGGCCTCAATTCACCAATTAAAAGAAAAAGACTGGCAGAATGGATCAAGAAACATCATCCAACCATATACTTTCTACAAGAAACCCATCTAACCCAAAAGGAAACTCATAGACTGAAAGTCAAAGGATGGAAAACAATATTTCCTGCAAGAGGAACCTAAAAGAAAGTGAGAGTAGCTATTCTGTTTGCAGACCATGTGAACTTCAAACCAAGAATGATCCAAAGAGATAAAGAAGGTCACTACATATGAGTTAGGGGAAAACTTCAAGAGGAAGAAATAACAATCTCAAATATGTATTGCCGGAGTCCAGCTGTGGCAGGGCTCAGGGGTCCCAAAGGTGGTCAGGGAGTAGGCGAGCGAGAGACAGAAGACACTGCACACCAGTATGTGAGTGAATCTGAATCTATTTTATTTTTTAGAAGCTGGAATATATATGCTAACTTTTGGCAGTAACTTAAACCCCAAGCAGGAAGCGTCCCAGGCTTAGGGCCAGGCAGGGATAATCTTAAACAATATGTGTTAATTAACTTTTTTCACCTTTGTTAAACTTTAATCTTGTTACTTAATTAGCTTGCAAAAGCAAACATGTTATACCCTAGCCCCAATACTTCCTGTTCTATTTATATTTATTCTTTTCTTTGTTGGCCAGATATTTTGTCTTTCTTTTTAACATAGTTATGTAATGTTTTTTATCCTCTGTTGATCTAATACAATAGGGTGGCCCATTCCTAGCTAACTTTTCCATGAAATTTAATTGATTACATTTGGCCCATTTTTCTTTGATATTAACTATTCTTTGCCCATGTTTATCATAAATCCCTGTGTAAGGCAGAGGGGGGTCAGGCACTTGAGGTAAAAGGTTTCTTGGGGGCTTTAGTTTGTAATTTCTGATAGAGAAACTTCCCTGGATCAAG